>JABMBR010004852.1:0-20447 GCA_018881525.1 Meteorus sp. PSUC_FEM 10030008
ATATATATATATGTATTTATCTACATATATTTTACTTCAATGAATTCTTTCTTTCGTGAACTCCACACACTGAAAAGTTTTACAGGTGTCTTTCTGTTCGGAAATACGCCGTTCCCTTCCATTTTTTTGTCCTCTATGTTTTTCTTTCCTATAATAATAAAGAGAAAAAAAAAAGAACTGAATACGACGCCATCACGGGATTTCATGTAGCTTTTTTTTTCCTACGTAATGAATTCCAGTTATTTTTAACAATTGCATGAACAAATAATCATATCCAGTAAATTGAAAAAATATTAAAAATGCTCAACTTGAGAGGCGAACCCAATAAATAATTCTCATTGAAACTCCATTTTAAAAAATTAATGTTCATAGAATTTTTATAACTTATTAAACAGAAAATTTACACTCACTACACTGAAAAATCAACAGCCAAATAATCATGAAAAATTCGAAAAAATATTTTTGTACCAATGAAAAAAATCTCTCCACATCCCAAATTTTCTTCCTTCATCTTCACATCATCATATTTCATCACACATAAATATATCAATACTATAATCCATCACAAATATACAAACAAAAATAATTCCAAACCCAAAAATCAAACCATACACATAAATGACGATTAAATTAATCATTCATCACTTTGATATTTATAAAGTATACAATATTACACCAGCATTGTGAATTCACCTTTTCCGGACAGAAGGTGAATAATAGCCGCGAGAATGCGTTAAAAATTGTCATGCGTTTTTGATCCAGCCAAAACCTTATACAATAAACCAACCAAAACCCATCAAAAACCATTGCAATATATCTATATATACCCCCATAGATCCATGCATACAAGCAGAGAACATCAACAACCTCACTATGAATGGTCAACCCATAGACTTAAGCTTCTCTTTGTCCATTTAGTTCCACCCTCGCTGTGCGACGTCACATCATGCCGGGGCCGGAAATACTCTGGTCTTTACACGCAGTCAGGTTATTTTCTTCTCTTTTTCTTTTTTTTTTTTTTAATATGAAAGAAGTCAAAAATCACTCTCATGATCAGACTTCACACAACTTCTCCTTCATGTGTACATTCATTCATTCCCCACACATCCTCACATTTCACATGCAATGGGGTGCTGCATTATTATGACGATTTATGGTCCACAAATAAACCCTTGCATTGAAGATACTTGCTAATGGTATAGGACTTTTTTTTTACTATCATCCTCATTATTCTCATCCCTCCAACCGGTTTTCATATAGACGCTGTGTGCATTATAAAAGAGAAAATTTCTGTGTTGAATAAAAGACGAAAAGAAAATGAATGGAGATACCACGACGATTTTCTCATCGAATTAAAATATAGTGAGAGAATTGGATGGAAATATTTTTAAAGAAAAATGGTAGGAACATAAATATGAGAAGTGACACATCTTGAAAGATAAATTGAATAGACATATTGGAAGTTAATTGAGGATGTGGATGCAGCAGGTTCACTTGGATAAATAATTTATTGAGGTTTGTGTGAGTATAAATGCGATCACCCCTCTCTATATTTATGTAAACTAATATTGTTCTCTGCACGGTAGCCAGTTTAATAATAATAATGAAGAAGTCAAATCGCGCGAGTTTTCGCAACCCCTCGACTACCTCTCGTCCGTCAATTGGCTGCAGCAGCACCTATTTTATCCTTCGAAGAAATAAAACTCTTGCGCGGAGAGTCGTATAAGAGCCCAGATGATTAATATCCAGCCGACAGTTTGTGAAACGGGCGGCCAATAAACGGGATAAAAATACTCGTGAAAAATAGCGCGCTCATTAGGGGTACAGTCACATCTGTGACTACTGGCTGCTCTTTCTCTTTCTCTATGTGACTCTCTTGTTGAAGAAGCAGTGGATGATGATGGCGGTGACGAAAATGGTGTTGGAAAATGTTACTTGTGTGAGAGAGATGAGTGGAAGAAGTGATAGGGAGAAAATAAAAAAAAAGAACATGAGGGAGAAAAAATGAGGAAAAAAAAATGACAGGGAAATACGAAGATGAGGAACGCCAGTCAAATGTAAACGCGCACACGGGGTTGAAAGTGAAAAAAAAAAATGTGTAGACTTCTAGTGTTGGAAGAAAGAAAGAAGATGACGCGCGCAAAGAGCCAACACACGTTCAACTGTATGTGTGTGTGTGTGTGTGTGTGTGTGTGTATGTGTAGGCAGATTTATGAAAGTAATCACAGATTATTTTAATATTCCAATGGGCGCGTCTGCCATTCGTTCGTTGTCTTGTGAACGTGCCACGCGCGAACGCCTCTCACACATTATTATCTTATTTTATTATTATTTCAAGTTTCTTTTTTTCCTCTTTCGTTACATTCACGTATTCTTTTTTCCTTATTATATTCAAACTTAATCGCGATGGATTCATAATTAGGAATAAATTTGCTTGTTACATGTGAAGTATTGAATAAAATGTAATTTTGTGTGGATGATTTTGGTTGATGGTTTGTTTTTTCCCAATCTTTCTTCTTAATGTCAATGTATGAAATTTGATGATGAATGTAATAATTGATATGAAATTGTATAGAAGGTGGTTATGATGTTTCATCCATTGGAGCACATCACCAGCAATTGCTAGTTATGTAAATTATTTTTATCAGTCAGACTGAATTCTCAATGTGGATTTGTTATTGGTTGAACACTGTGAGAATCTGAGTTATTTTCAAAGGATTCTCAAAGTAGTTCATTTTGTGTATTCAATTGAAAATTAATTGAGTTTTATAAATTGAAGAAGCATATGAGCAACCTTGATAAAAACATCCTGAAATTAGAATCTCATTTCCCAAGGTAATAGAAAGAATATACATAAAAAATTAACTTTTCCAACAAATAATCCCCTCATAGCATCACCATAACCTCAAATCATCAATCAAATCTCAAATCAAATTCCGATTCTCCGAATAAATTTATTTCCGGCAGAAGAAAAAATAGAATCACTACTACCACAATCAAAATCAAATAAACATGAATAGAATATAACGACATCTATATCTAAACTAAATACAAAATACACTGATATTAAATACGAAATGCCTACAATATTCATGGATGTGTCATGCATTCCCATTGGAACCTGTTGTATATAATCCAAAATTGCATAGCAAAATCCCACGTGACAATATTCTCTACAGCTCTCTCATCTGGTCTATTGTCTATACACTATCTCCAACATCTCAATTGCGATCATTATATCAAACACTGCACATACCCAAAATAATTGTTCACAACAAGTTTAAACTGGTTCATGTTGATATAGTTAATACATCTGTGAATGTAACAATTGGCGGTTGTAAATTTGCAAACGATTCAGTATATAACAGTCTGCTTTATATGGTCATGCTATGATCATTCGAGCCTGGAGAATAGTCAAACGGAATTACGAACTGTGTATATATAGTAATATATAGCATAGTGTTGAATACATGAATGAAACGACGCGTAGTGTAGTAGCATTCATGAATGAAACTGCGGGTGGTGCGTTACCGACAAAGGACCAGTCACTCTATCCTGCTTTTGGTTTGGAATTATATACAGTGTTTCTTCGGGGGTGGCTCACCTATCCTTGAATACCCCGCCATTTTACCACCACCATTTTTCTCTCAAAACTGTCTATAATAAGTCGTATGGGATATGCATTTCTATATTTTTTTCTTCTCTTTTCTTGTAAAGCGTTACTGATGGTGATGGAGGTCGTGGGGATATGTTGTATATGTAGTATAAGTCACGTCCGGTCAATTTTTTTGTTTGAGAAAGAGAGAGTAGTGTACTAAATATATTTTGAACGTGACAGGAAAAAGCGTGTGATGCCTTTACTCTATCCTGCATTCAGGTTTGATTGTGGTGTAAGGAGTATTGGCTATCGAAAGTAAATGTCGATTGTGAATTAACTTCATTCTTGGTTGAATTTAATGTATCGGATATTTAAAGATGTGATTGAATTATTAAATAAAATGAATTCATGAGTTCAATTATTCTCATTAGGTAAGATTAAAGAAATATTCATCCGGTAGAATTCATACATCGAGAGATCATTGCGATCTGGAATTTCGCCTTGAGACTGTCACGAAATGGCAAACATCGATCATGATCACTCAACGACTTCGAATCCTTCATTTCCGTGGGCAAGAAAACTGAAAAAAAAAGAAAACGATAAGGCAATTTTTCTCGAAAAAAGGAAGCCAGATATTTTATTGATATAAATAAAAATATATAAAATAGGTTTTGTTATGTCATTTGCTGTCAATCGATGAGCCAAACATTTATCCCGAGCTGTCTCTCGCATTTCGAAAATTCATCGCATACACAAGACAAATCGTAAGCAATCGCTCGTGCGACAATTTTAAAACATATATACACGTATATACATAAATATATAACCAAAGTATCATCCGACTGATGGTGTAAAAGCGACGTAGTAGAGACAAGGGAGATACACGAACACCAGGGGATAAGACATGTTTACCAGGAGGTAAAACTGATACTGTTAGCGCGAATGGCCGCACCTGAGGCACCCACAAACATTCACGTAGTCGCTCACCATGTCATTGATAATAAACGCAAAGATGAATTCCATATACATATATAGATGTAGGTAGATATATAAATAAATATACACGTATAATATTTACAATTTTTCTTGGCTTTTCACGAGCTATATTTTCTCGCACCCTCTCATTATGAATGCGTTCATCCGTCTGTGTGAATCTTGTCGAGTTCACATCTGCCGCAATTTATATACCTTAATCCTCTTTCACTCATTAATTATATAATCTTATCATCAATAGTACCAATCGATTCATGTATCCAACTATCCTGATTCAAATGTGAATAATTATTCAATCAGTTGTTCCGGTTATTACCAAATTGAGTAAACAAATTTTTCAAATGTATCCCACTCTATTCTGAAACCAAAAAACCATACAAATATCTGAGGACTTCATGCCGCTGTAACAGCTTCTGTTCCTTCATCATCAACTTCGTCATTTAGAATTACTAATTCATTCAAGAACATGAACACTACTGATTATCAAATATGAATACAACAATGACAGTAGATATTCTAATGACGTCGCATATGATGATTTAATAATATATCAGCAAATGGAAAACGTAATAATATCTACTCAGATACACGACCAGACGGTAATAACTACTGAAAACCATACAGTAATAATACAATATATACATATATACTCACATACATGGATTGTGTGATCGATGGGGAGTGATTGAGTCGTAATATTGGTTTGCGCCTCTCATATATAGCTCTTGGGGCTATCGTGTTACCATCTGGCGCGTGGCACAGTTATTGCAATGCCTGTAAATGTATAGCATATCAATTCATTATGGCTTCACATATAAATATATATAAACGTATGTGTGGGCGTTAGTTATATATAACATCAGCTTATCCATACTCACGTTATAATCACAACAGGAACGATAATCATTCTACATTGTATATAAAATTTATCTCCATACCTCTTCCTCATCTATGATATGTCATACGGGATAAATGTTGCTGTTGACTTATGATTTTCTTCGTCATTTGGCACACTCATGTACACATGAATTCGGAATTCGCCATTCCCTGCTTCATTATCAACAACCAGGCCAAGTATTTTCATCAAACTCAATGAAATACTTTTGTGATGTCTTCAAAAATTTAGCAATTCATTTTCTTGATCCATTACCAATCGCCGATCTTGGAAAATTATAGTGAAAGCAGGTTTGAATAATTCATGAGGAACAGCTCTCATAAGCAATCATTCTCAACGGTCATTTCCAAATCGTTCTGTTGAATTTTCAAGATTGAAATTGGAACAAATAGATGGGAACTAGAATGTTTTGTGAGTAGATCCAGCTCCATTCCATAGCAAAATATTCACTCATACCCTGGGCTAAACACTTGTATTTGCACATACCTCTGATCCAGACTCAATAGAACAGCAAACAGAATGTACACACATCTATGCATCCATTTTTTTGATTGTATAGTGCATATCTTCTATGAAAAAAATACACAGCAACAGCCAATTGAGGGGTGTGCTGTGCCAAGCGAATTCACGTTTACGTCTATAACTTAACTGTAAACATTGTCCACATTATATGCATTGCATATAGATTTATGTAACTGGCTCATATCCTCTCACTCTTTCTTTCTCTCTCAAACTAAATACGTGACCCTCACAAAGAACCAAGTTACAGCTGCGAACTGTCGTTCACTTCTACCTTAGATAGCTCTAGCTCTCTCATTTTTTTTTTATTTCTTGCTTCTCTCTACTCTTCACACATTGTACATAATTTGTTCACTGTGTGCGACTTTTACTCTTTCTCTCTCTTTCTCAATCTGTCCATTTCTCTTTTATCATAACTCTCACTTACTCTTTCGTAGCACACGTTCATCTTCTTTTTCATCTCTTGCACACCATTCAACTTTTGCACTTTTCGACACTGTATAAAAACGAAACATTGTCACAATTTTTTTCACTTTGTATTCATATAAAAATATTGTTTGATGTATATGTACGTTATAAGTGGGTCCTTGGAGTGTATTATGTTTATAATGGATACAAATTATTATATCATGTATAGTAAATATGATAATATACCAAATTAATTATTAGGAATTTTCAATGTGCGAATGATTTATGTGGATTTGGAGGTTATTTTATTATACTTGTTATGTATACATCGAACGGGAACGGGAGTATGTTTGTTTTGCTCGTGGTATAGTTGACGTACATGTAGTGATGGTGGTGGTAGTGGTAGGTAAAAGGAACACTCAGGCTTTGATACTGACAATAAATTACTGAAAGAAGCTGGTAATAATAATGTGGCAAATGGCGTTAAATATGGTAGGTTGCGACAGACTCAATATAAAGGAGAGAAGGCCCTTGTTATTCATTTTATTTATCAATGTGTACTCTCCTAATGCAAAACACAGACAGAGTTATGCACAGTCACTGTACGAAAATGGCCATCGGCTTCAGAGACTCGAGAATGAAGTAAAAATAAAGATCATAATGAATAGATCACCCTTCTTCTTCAATTTATCTGGCGAGTTCAAATATATCATTCATAAAAGTTTCGGAATTGTTTCCATAATTCTATGAAGTTTCTGAGAGAACATTTTTTTTCACTTTGATAATTAAATGTTTGTTCGCCGGTAAATTTATGTTGATTTTCAACATGCGAATTGACGATGCTCATGAATTTAATTTTGGGCAATTAGGTGAGCAATAATGGTGAGAAGTACATAGCTCCTACACAACTGGTGAAGCAATAAAGTCTCTCTACCGTCGGACTCTTGCGCGCCTCTTGCGCATAGTTATATTTCCAAGTGAGCGAACAACCCCCTCGAACCCACTTCTATAGCACTACTCATATATACATACACATTTATACATATATTATGCGGCTTTAAATCCATATGCATACAGGCCTTGTAATAATTATTTGACGACTTAATTTAAAGCCCATAAAGTCCGACCTCCGAATATCCTTCCTGTGATTTATAATATACTTATTGAGTTACTCACCATAAGTGCATACCTTGAGAAGAATTTTCATATGCTATGCTGTGTCGGTAAGCGGCGAAGAAGAACTGCCGACGTCGAGTTCGGTCACTTTTCATGGTTCACAAGGTCATTTAGATATGAAGCTCATACCACATTGGAACTCTCTATAATCTTCCGTTTCCTTGTGCGTTGTTACGTTGTGATTTTTATCAGTTCATTTTCTTCACTGATTCTCGCGTATTGGAATTCGAATACAAAGTGTGAATGCAGATAAAAGCTGGAGAGTCGTTACACTTCTGCCACCTTTTGAGTTGAAAGACAATTCCCAGGTTATTTGTTCCAATAGAATTACACAGTTTTTGATTCACCTATCGTTAGTAATAATATCGTGGGGTTTGTGGGATGTCGGTTGTCCTTACAGTTGTCTGGTGAATACAGATACCTGCCATTGTTCATTTTCTGGACAATTTCCGCCATCTCACATTCTTTCTCTATACTTCGTTACACGACCTTCATTATCAGCCTCCATTTTGTCGATAATAGCGGAATCATTATGCATAGAGTTTTTCATGTATCATATTGTTATGATATATATATATATATATAACATACATTGATTCAAGTTTCCTTGCATTGTCACGTGTGCAAACATATTCCCGCGTTGTATCATCATGAAAACAACAAATGCTTCTGGTACCGGTATAATTGTTGATAACTAAGTAAAAAATTAAATTGTGGTCATATATAATTGGATTTGACTTTTTCATTAAACAAATATAATGTCGAATTCATCGTCATCGTCAAATCGTGAGGATGACAATGACGAGGATTGTTTCAAGATCCTCCTCGCAACTGATTGTCATCTTGGTTATGAAGAGAGTGTTGGGAAAAAAGGTATCTTGATTGATTTCTGTTTATCGTTCAAATCAAGGATTTCTCAAAAAACACTGATTTCTTTACAATCTCCTCTTTCATTTACAGATAGAAAAGACAGTATTGTGACATTTGAAGAAATTCTGAAACTGGCATCAGAAAACGAAGTGGATTTTATCTTGCTCGGTGGTGATTTATTTCACGATAGCAAACCGCCACAATCAGTTCTACTACATTGTATAAATTTGATGAAACAATATTGCTTAGGTTCACGGTAGGCATACTTTGCAACAGACTTGAAGTTTCATGACATGTCATTGAATTGCAAGTTAGAGTTCGATGATCGACGAGAATCTGAACAAGTACGATGAATGATTCGTTTCGATTTGTGATGTTAAACACCATTCTAATTAATTTGCAGGGTTATAGATTTTCAATTCTTGACAGAACCTTCAACAGTCTTATCCAATAATCTGACCAGAGTGAATTATGAGGATCCGAATATAAATGTTTCAATTCCAATATTCACAATTCATGGAAATCATGACAATCCAAGTAAAGATTATTTGATCCCTTTCCATTTTAAGAAACGATGGCGGCAAACCAACTTCTCATGTCAATCTTTGCACTCTCTTCATTTCATGTTCCATAGGTTTTGAGTATACAAGTACTTTGGATATTCTTGTGGCATCAGGATTGGTGAATTATTTTGGTAAACTACCAGATCTAGATAAAGTTACAATTGTGCCTATAATTTTGAAGAAAGGTAAAACACACATTGCCATTTACGGTATCAGTTATATTGGTGAGCAGCGATTATCCAGATTGTTTAATCAGGAACGGGTGAATAACGTTGTTTTTTCTGATCTGTCAAATGTGGTACAGGCGGTGAAAAAAATTACAATCCACGAATCGTTATTTCCAGGTAGTATTCTTACGTCCGAAAAATATTGATGACTGCGTCAATATTTTAGTCATTCATCAAAATCGCGCGAAACATACACGAAATGGTCACATTGCGGATGATAAGTTGCCTGGATTCTTCGATATTGTTTTTTGGGGTCATGAGCATGAATGTATTGTTGATCCTGAGCTGATTAGCAATGGGGATGATGAATACCATGTTATTCAACCAGGTGACTGATTCATTGTCATTATTCGAACAAAATATGATTAGTAATCTTGCACTTTAGCTGTTCTTGGAGAAGCATTGAAAAAAGAGTTCAATGATTCAATCATTTGTAAACTTTCAGGAAGCTCTGTAGCAACTTCGGTATGCCAAGGCGAAGCCAAACCAAAACACGTGGGAATATTAAAAATTAAAGGAACATCTTGGAAATATTCCGCTCTGCAGCTCAAAACAATTCGACCACTTTTATATGAGGTCATTTACATTCCAGAAATTATCAATTTAGAGTATTGCGATCCATCACCAGAAGGCATTTGTGAATACGTTGATGATTATATTGAGAATACTATGTTCCCACAAGTGAAGAAATTCATAACTGGTTAGAATCACAATTGGACATCAACAAATTTTTATCTCATCTATGAACTTTCATGATATTATTCCATTTTATGCAGGACATCCCGAACAACCGGTACAACCAGTGATTCGATTGAAGATAATCTACGCTGAGGATTCACAAAAATTTGATACGATGCAGTAAATATAATCTATTCATGAGAATGATAATGAAATTTCATTCTAATAGATGTTCCGATCAATTTCCAGAATAACACGGAAATATTGTGATCGCGTTGCGAATCCTAAAGATATTATCAAATTTGTTAAGAAAAAAAGTCCGAACAGAGTTCCAGGAATGGATTTTGACGGAGATGCGGCTGCTGAATTAGCTGAATGTTTTCGGCATAATGAGGTACTTGAGTGATGGAACATGAAATATTCAATTTGCTGTAGTTTGACACAAATTGATTCTCTCTTCTTATCATTCCATCTCAATAGCCCGATCAAGATTGGACATATGCCGTTCAGAAAGGGATACAAAAGTTTTTTGAAGCCTCTGATAATAAATTGAAAGTATTATCTGTGTTGGGACTGAATGAGGCTCTGGACATGTGTGTAAAAGCGACGGACGATGATGCATTCGCGAGCATCTTCCAGTAAATATTACCATATTAATCAATCTTATCATTCTAACGTTATACTGTCACTGCCCTTCACAAATGATGAGACTCGCATATTCATCATTTTCTTATCCCGGATTAACCCAGACATGTACATCTTAAGTGGACATCAGAATTATTGAATGATTGTTTTGATTTTTTAATCCATATTGAGACCAATGTTACGTTCATTCATTACAGACACCAAATCAAGAAAACCATGAATCATTTGAAAGGACGTTCAATAGCTCTCAATGCTGACAATTATCGCGAAGAAATGGATGCTTATCAACGAGAAAGATCAATGAATAATGCGCGTGATGAAATATTTGAGGTCGGATCATTCGATCCAACAATTTGTTGTTACTATTATCGATTATTACAAAACAATATTTCAGAAAATAATATACCCAAATTCATTTATAGGTACAAACAATGTTGAATGACAGAGAAGCGAGACAAAAATTGAAAGAGAGTCAGTCAGTCACGACTATTCAATTCAATTCTGACGACGAAGAGTCAGAAATCATCGCGAATACCAAAACACGAGGTCGTGGATCTCGTGGTGGGAGAGGTAGCCGCGCACGGAAGCCAACAGGAAGTAGAGCTCGCGGTGGGAAAAATCCTCTGGATATCACAACACGTGCACCACCCCCGGAGAGTAAGACGCCATTATCATCAACAAGGGTTACTAAGGCAGTGCAAAATCGATTCACTCAACCTTCAGAACAACGTGGTAATATTCACACTGGTCTAACTGGGCTTGTCGGACTCGGAGCAAGCCAGAGTCAAAGATTATCAAGTTCTTCGGATTCAGATTGAACGTTGGTGAAATTGTTTTATGTTTCATTGATGGAATTACGGGTACAAATGTATTTTGTTACGAATGAATTCTTTATAAAACATCGATCATTTATCTACATGTTTCTTTTATTACATCTTTTTAGCATCCAACTGACGTCCGAAACTGAATAATAATTTAATAGCGCAATAACTTTATTTATACATATATGTAAACTACAATGTGAAACTAATTTCACCTAAAATCTCTGACAACTTCTCCAAATATTTACTAATTGACGAATATTGTTGTCGACTTCTCGAAATCAGTTGAAAAGCATTAATATATTCCAGCTCGGAAAATTGAGATCCATTCTCTAGAACATTATTTAAAATATCATCAGGTGTTTCATAAAACATTTCAAAATATTGTCTCGCATAATCCAACGCCAGTTCTCGTGCCATTGTTATATTAGTGAGTGTTTGCTGCAGAGTGAAAACATTTCGGCACATCCTTTGAATACCACTCTCATTTATTTTTTCAATGAATTGCGCAGATGTGATTAATATTTTCGCAATTAAATGTCCAAGACCTTCGAAAATATATTTCGTCTTTTTTGGATGCAGAGTCGATTGCAAAGCTTCATCAATATTTTGTAATACCCTGCTGAGTTCTTCAACTCGTGGATCCGCTTCCTGTGGATCTTTAATGCCCCCGCATAAATGACTGTACTCTCCGCGTGGCAACAAATAATGGAAGCATTGTACACGAACTTCAAGATGCAAGACAAGAATACAAGTATTTGCCAAATCTTCAAATTCAACTGCAACTTGTTCTAGTAATTCAATTAACGAATCCGAAACACGGGGTAATAAAACTTGTCCATCGCCGCTATTTTTCGCCTGCTGCAATTCGGCGGTCAATGAACGTATTGCTAATGCGAACCATTCAACGCTCTCTTGGAGAAGTGCTAAAGAACGAAGTTGGCCTACATCCGATAAAATTTCATTGGAGTTAATTCCACCTTCGCCCAAATTACTCGCTAGTATTTCAGCCTCACGTAGATTCCGTTGTCTTATCTCTTCTGGACTCTCTTCATCTTGAGTATCTTGACGTCGCATCGACCACCGACCGGTCTTCCCACGTTTAACATGCGAGTCACTCTTCATATTATCCCAGTTTGGCAGTGATTTGATAAATCTACTTATGTCATCGTCCTTCAACCATGCAGCTGAACAAATCCTTTTGTCCTCGTTGTCTGACTGAATGATGTCACGATAAGCGGCATGACATGTTTCACGATAATTGTGCAATACATTCAATGCCAATGTACAAAAATGTTCACCCTGGAGTGGCAGGTCTATCATTAATGATCGTAATTCTGCGAGACAATGTTCAACTTTAACAGTACTCCGTAATAGAGGCCGTGGTAGGCCCAGTTCTTTCATTAATTCCGGCGGCGTTGTCGCGCGCCATGCATCGTTCGTTTTCGTTGCAGTTTCAATTATTGTCGCTACCATCACATGGTGACGCCCAAGAAATACTTCCTTCACATAATCCGCTATAAAACTGTTCAATGTACAAGGTGAGCCAGGTTTACAATCCAATGCTCGCTCGATTTCATCAATGAATTGCATCATTGGACGAAATATAAAAGTTATGTTTTTTGGGTCTGGTTTGCAAACAAGACGTCTGGTTCCCCGTCCATGTCCATTATCCTGGAATGAAGAATGACAAAACTCTGAATGTTAATGCGCAAAGAAAAAATATAAATATGTGTGAACGACTCACTTTTGATGACAATTGATTGTACTGTTGATCTTTCAAATAACTGTTGAGCGTCGGTGGGTGCGACGATGAATCGAATTTGAATAGAATTCCATTTTTTTGTCGTGGTGGCTTTCGTTTTGCGAAATAAGTATTTATATCGACTGCTGCTTCGGTCAGTGTAGTTGAAGATTGAAATGGCTGGTCCACCATATTTTGAATATCAAGATATTCGGTCAATAGTAATTGCAACACTGCTTGTATTTTACTCCAAACATCTGGTATTTCATATAAACGCACATCTAAATTGTATTTTTTGCATACGTATGAAAAACTACGTAGAGCCGTGGTGTGTACACCGGCAACAAGCCGGAATTGTTCAAAAGTTGTTTGCAAAAGATCGAGTAATAATGAATGACTTTCTATTTTCCCATTATTAATGGTGGGAACATTACACATCTCTGTTTGATTTAGCTTGGTTGAAATTGAAGATTTTTCTGCATTTCTTTCAATATGCTCCGTTGTTTGGGCAATTATATTCAAAAGTTCTGATTGCATTTGCACTTTTATTGATTCAACCGCTTCTGAGACACTATTTAATAACGCAAGGCATTCGATTATTATCGCAATGAAATGTTCTGTATTCTCTTCAGGATTGAGGGAGTTTTCATCCTCAATAATATCAGCTAAATCTGCAGAATTGACATTAGTGTAAGCTCTAGAAGATGGAGTTATCTGATAATTCGCATCCAACAATGCACGTTTTACTTTATTGCCTCGAGAGCTGCGTGTTTCATTACCCCTTTGAAAGTCTCTACTCGAACCTTGTCTTTTGAGTACAACCTCACGCGTTGTTTCAATATACAAAAGCCGACTCAATTCGTCGAGTAATTTTTGCTTCAATTGTTGCTTCTTCACTTCTAGTTCCATTTTGACTTCCCGCAATGCTTCAACTCCTTCTAAACTACCATCACCCATGGATAATGCTGATACAAGCAACTGTGTTGCATGCAGATACAATTTTTTATTCAGGTAATAAGTTAGTTTCGATGGCACTTCGCGCAGTTGATCAATATCATTCAGCAGCTGTAACACATGTTTGTGTTCAATACCTTCCAACCACAATTTCATCAATTCATCACGTCTACATCGCAATAATTGTTTACAAGCATTCAGATTCTCTTTGACACTATGGATTTTTTCCCTGGACGCCGTAACCCGTTCTGATAAATTGCTAAATATCTGGAAAAATAAAACAGAAGGTGTCGAACGGATTATTGAGCTTGTACTTTTCATCGCAAATGTAATCATTGCGCCAAATAATTTTTTAGGTCACCGCTACTGGTTGCATCGCCCCTTTTCACTTTCCATCCATAACTCTGCTCTTTTCGTGAAGTAGCAGTACTAATTTTTTCGCTTGGAGGAAAAAAGGTTGGCGCAAAACATTCGGATTTGAATTTAGAGAACTCACCTTCATCACTTCAGTAAGATCTTGATCGTGCAGAGAAACCAATTCATCAAGTTTTTGATCACTTCTCTTATATTCCTTTTCAAGTTTGGCTTTCTCAACTTCACGTTGCTCATTTGTTTCACTTGCGGAGAGAGCTCTTATCACAGATATCAATAAGCCACTCTGAAAATATCGCGAGATATTTTTTTTTAAATGAACTTAGTGATATTCCCAGTATAACTTTTAGTTGATCATCAGTAATCATCATTCTTACATATATCCATCATCAACATTGTGAGGTTAAGTCACTTCACATGCAAGAAATTTGTATAAACAATTTATCTCTACTAAAAAAGTGAACTCACAGTTTCTTTCGTTGGTTTTATACCGCGAGGAGGTTTGACAGGTGGTGCAGTTGCCATTTTTATATATCTTCTATTATTTACAACAATAAATTAAATAATCAAAAGTATATGATGTATCAAATGAGATAATTTTGAACGTCAGGGGCGTTTCACAATACACACGAAAATACAAAACATTCCCGTATGTCTCTAAGTATTTTCATTTTTTTTGTGAATTTCATTGTTGTGGCGCCACCTGCACAACTGATTCTCTAATATAAATTTGTATAAACATGATCGCTGTCAGATGAACATTGACGAATGTAACATTAATATCCGGCATCATTTTGAAAAAATATTCAATTGAGAGTTAAAATTTGTGAATTAGAACGTACATGATGGCAAGTATGTCTATTTCTGCGGTGCGTTCTCGAACAAGCATCCTCGATAAATCGTTGAGCAAAGGTAAAGGTGAGGTTAGCTTGAGCTGCTATGCATTATTATTCTCAGAATTAGTTCAATACTGTCAAAATCGTGTATACACAGTACCGGAATTGCAAACCAAGTAAGAATGTGCTTATCCTCATGTTAAACATTGTTCTGGAAGTAGCTCCAGCGATTCTTCAATAATAGGAAAATAATTCTAACTTCACTCTGAAGAATGCAGTATTCGTCATCAATATTGAAGGACAATGAAAGTCTCGCTGGAATTACGGAAGGGTGGTATGGATAACTTATTTGTTTATATACCAATTTCAGATTATCCGACTTGGGGATTGAGGTCGGCCACCGAATCACTGACTTACTGATAATACGTGAAAAGGGTGGAAAGCGCGAAATAAAATTACTCAATATATTATTATTTGTGAAAAGTACTCTATGGAAATCCTTATTTGGTCGTGAAGCAGATAAATTGGAACATGCTAACGATGATGAACGCACATACTACATCATTGAGAAGGAATCGTTGGTTAACAAGTTCGTATCGGTACCGAAGGATAAGGGTAGTTTGAACTGTGCTTCATTTGTTGCTGGTATCGTTGAGGCAGTGCTGTGCGACTCTGGATTTGTGAGTATACCGATGAGGCTCAGCTGTACTTGTACGGATAGGAGTATAGTGAGAGCATTGATGAATATTAAATCACTTTTCTCAATACATTCCTTCGAAATAATGGTTCATGATTTTCGTTCAAACGTTATATCGTTTTTGAGTGTACCCATCTACTAGAACTCCACTTCAATAATCAATTAATATTGACTTTATTACATTCAGCCTGCAAAAGTAACAGCACATTGGCATAAAGGAACTACTTACATGGTGAAGTTCGACGATGCAGTCATTGCGAGAGAGAAACAATTGGATGACAGATGAAACTAGTATTAGCATTGATATTGTATGCAAATCTTATTGGTGTATATGAGGAATAAAAACAAACGCAATTCTGAATCTATGCCCATTAGTATTTTCTATGCATACATGATCATAACTTCCTTTAGTATTTCCTCTACAGTTCGTGTTTACCGAATTTTGTAATCACGATCACGATAGGCGAGTTCACCTCTACGTATCTTGTCTTCTGTTTGTTTCTGTTGAAAAAAAAGTAGACAATTTCGACATTAAACACTGGTATGTAATGAATAGACAAAGTACTCAATAGCATCTATAACAATTCATACCCTCAACGTCCCCGTTACCCATATCATAGAAAGTAGTGGTATCAAATGAATCCCGAAAAAGAGCAAACCACCCCGCACTCCGGGTTTGAAGAACTCATAGATAGTTGCTTTTGCCGCTTGATAGCGAGTGATTGCGATGTCGTCCTGTTGGAATGGAAATTAAAAATAGGAGAATGTGATTCTGGATATCACCAAATGTGCTTCAGATCTTATTTCAATCATATTGCGTTCAATTAATAAGAATGTAATTCAAAGAGTCTAATATAGAAGTGGTCTATCTGTAAAACTTACTACAAATCCCCCTTGGTCTGCAGCATATCGATAAGGATTATAGAATTTCTCCAAGTATTGTTCACGTAATATTTGTCGTCGTGCTTGCCTATGCTCGAGTATTTCCCTCTCCAGTGGCGAAACATCGAATGTTTCGCGACCAGCCATGATACTAGATGTAAATTGTCTCAACTGTAATGAAATCAACAATAATATGAAGCTGATTTCGATCGACCACCTCAGTGCAGTCCTCTCTACAGATTCGGATAGAAAAAATGTCCAGTATTATTAACTTCTACCTCCTCTCACTATTTGTAGTGCAGTGTGACCATTCTCGAATGGGATTGGAGGAATCTTCGGTAATGACGATGGAGGGAAGAATACATAAAAATTATTCTGATTTCGAATATCCTAACCTCTCATTCAGATAGCTATATATTCATTCGCTTCCAAAATGAAGTCGTTTCACTACTAGCGCCACTTGATGTCTCGTCGATGCGTTATCATGAATTCCTGTTTATAACGACTGATGTTTCTTCCGATATAGGATACACCGATATCGTTAGATGAAAAAAAACGCTAGATTGAAAATATTTAGATATTTTTTTTTTACTTCATGAGCTTGCTGGATTCTGATATGATCGATATCATGTCAATTGACATTGATGACTGGTAGAACACGAATAAATTCGATCAATTTATAGATTCACGATAGTACAAATGCCTATAACTAATTCTTGGTCTACTTGATAATTGACCAATGATACAGCGCAATTCTGAAATCATCTGCGAACGACTAATTGTACATATCACAACAAAAATTACTCTCTAATGAAGATGAATCCAACTGAATCATACAACAAAACTAGCCTAATCGATAAAATGTGTAATTCAAATTCCTTTAATATTACCATTCGCCATTTATGAGTTGTGAAAAGAAAGAGGTCATTTTGGAGTCGTATTATACATTCTGGTAAGTCAATGGTAGCACGAATTATGATTGATGTGTATGTTAATTTCCCTGAAATTACAGGTATATACAACACGAACACAGTATAATTTTCTCGATAAGGCAATGATGTTTCCGACAATTTTAAAAAATAATTCATCAGGTACTGTCTGGACAAACCGAGCGTGAAGACATATCACCAGACATTTGATTTATTTGACGTATTGAGTGAGTCGTCTCTAATGTTACACTTACGCTTGAAGTTAAAGATCAAGTCAAGAATCTGTGAGTTTAGTTCAATAATGACTCATCAAGGAAATTATTTAACTCTTGTTTGCATCAAGAATGCAGAAGTATGTGGGTGTTAAAGAGGGATAGCAAGTTCATGACACCTTTCATTGTTCAAATGAATCTGATGGTGAGAAAGCAATCGCTGAGTTCTGCAGACAACGTCAAAAGTTATAATCAGTTCATCACAAAATTGACAAACTTTTTTCGTAGTTGTGTTCGTTAGTCATTTATCCAATTCCATCTTATTTTCTGATCGACAGCAGATATATCGATTGGACAATATTACAAGATTATTGAATCACCTGACAAACAGAAAGGGGAAAAATAATATCATTTCATATCCTCTCTATTGGAACTTTGTCACCAATTTCATGTTCATGATATGGAAGTGAAATATGCGTCGCAGCATTTTCGTCGATACTTCAACACTCGAGACAAAGTTATGTCAGTAATACGTCGCGTGACTGAAATGAGAAAATTGTGTGCAGCAGTTTACAGCTTTTTTATCATCATAAAAACACCGAGGATT
This sequence comes from Meteorus sp. PSUC_FEM 10030008, assembly GCA_018881525.1. NCBI lineage: Eukaryota > Metazoa > Arthropoda > Insecta > Hymenoptera > Braconidae > Meteorus > Meteorus sp. PSUC_FEM 10030008. Next base: position 18,627 of record JABMBR010004852.1, read on the forward strand.
CATATTTTAATTTTTTCATCATTCCTAAATTGTGGGATCGTGCAGAGAAAGCTCGAATGAATATAGAAAAAAAGAGTTGAAAAAGTGAAGGCAAAAGGATTCGCGTATAAAAATTGTATATTTGAACACACATTGTATAAAGTATCGAATATATATTGAAATAAAATATTGAGATAGGATAAAGGTGAATTTTTTTTCGGAGAATTTTCTGAAGCGTTTTTAGACACCATACGAAATATTCAAACTCGAAGGTTAAGGTTAATATAAGAGACAAGATACCTTTGTCCTACATTCATGTTGGCAGATTCTTATCGAGAGAGATTGGCAGGCGAAGATATTTTATTTTTCGCTATTATTTTCTCGAGGTGGTTCGATTAAGATTCCCGATTGCTTAATTGAAAGCAAATTCCTACCGAAAATTGCCATTGGTGAAGGGGAAAGATAAAGATTCCGAAATTCTATTAATTGTGAGAATCTCACATTAAATCATTCACCACCAGTTCCAATATTGTTCGAACTTCGGGAGGGAAACAAATTGATAAACAAACAATAAATAAGAATGAAAATAATTCATGAAACAGAAATTAGTCAACGTTCTTCCGATAAACCTAATGCAAACGTCTTGTCAATATTTTATCAATTTATCTTCACTAGGATGGAATGGAAGGTTATTGATCCTCATCTAAACGCGACGAATGAATCAAACAAGAAGAAATATCAATAAATATATAGAAAATATCTGATGAAGTATGTTATCGATATTGTAGTAATAAATTTTTATTGATGAATATCAGTTGTAATGGAGGAGGGAAAATCAACAAAGAAGCTTTTTGTTTCTCCCAACATCTGAATTTCTTTGACGTTGTCCCTGTTTGCAGTTTTATCACAAAAATCTTCTGTTGTCGAAGTTAAATGTCATCAAGTCAATACTCTACAATCCTCGAACCCTTTTTTCATTGTGAATCTTCAATCGCCGAATAGTTTTGTGTTAGTGGATTGGATATTCTGAGAATCCTTTCATCAATTCTATCTGTGATCTGATATGGAATGATCTGGCAGTATCTGCTATAAGCCAATCATAAATCCCTGGTCACTAATGACATATCTCTCGCAGAATTTCTGTTACTATCATGACGTGGACTGTTCTGTTGATTTCTCATCGATTTTTGTCGACGTCGAGAACTTGATAATTGTTGCATTATTTCGTCAATCCATTTACGTTCACGATCGTTAATCTCTGCACCGACGACACGAGATCCATTTCTATTGTCGAGTGCTCTGTAACAGATGAGGACGGAAACGAATTTACAATTCAAGGAAGAATTGTTGAATTGATTTCGAGGTGTCCAGATGAATTATGGGACTCTCAAAAAATTTAATTTTTCACATGACCCCCAATCGATTGTTGATTTTCAATGCCTGAAAATACAAGAATTGTTGAAAATTTTATGTTGTTGTTCAATTTATCGGGCGTGTCATAAGAAATATTTCCTGCTGTTGACATGAATAGGTCCGTAATTCCATGAGAAAACGGAGTATCGATCTTTAAATAATATCAGAGGGATTATCGCCGTGTGGACAAATTTTCTGACACTCCATCCGGCAAAATATTGACTGCTATTAAATTGGAAATTTCAATTCCAACTCGATGATCGTTCGCTACTTAGAACAAGTGATCGTGAAAATATTACTACGCTCTGAGATTATTTAACCCTCCAGCATCCAGGCTATGAGTATTTTACTCATGCAACAACATTCAACTTATAGGATGTCGCTGCAGTGCAAGAGAGAAACTAAAAATAACCTGGGTGTTGAAGGGTT
>JABMBR010004853.1:0-20441 GCA_018881525.1 Meteorus sp. PSUC_FEM 10030008
CTCACAGATTCCATATATATATATATATTACTTGGTGCATAGTATGCAGATATATGTGAATGTATGTGAGTACCAATATCAACGTAGAGTTCGACGAAATTTATATATTAGTCTGATCGCGGGACTTGAGACAGTGAGATATATAAAATAACTATATATAAATAGCTAGTAGATACCAATATATTTTACGAGGACGTTGGAACGTAGCGCCCCCACGAATTATCCATGACCTCACGATTTCCGTGCACACGTTGGTGTCTTTCACAGACGACTGCGTACAATAAATTCACGATCTTTTTGCTTCTACTCCATTTTGTCTTTTTTCCTTCAATTTTTTCCTCGATACCGGTAATAATATTGCATCAAGATGAATTTACACTATCGTTACTGATCAGCAAGACAATTTTTTCATACCTCTATCGTATTTTATATACGTTACCCTGTATATAAACTACCCCAACAGCAATTATAAGATACGCGTGTGCACTCTGTAATCGCTCCAATAATTGTTACATATATACTTCATGCATACACCTGACGTCAATTACAGCCCTTTATGTTTTCATATTTTCATTCTGGCAGTTTTTTTTCTTCATACTAATCACAGTCAGGGATGTGACCTCATCGTGCCTCCTCTAGTTTTAGAAGGAATATTCCACGGCAAGTAATGTGTTTATACATAAAATATTCCGTCAACAGCTGTTGGGTACAAAATCTGATGATTTCTTTCGCGCCTTCTCAACTGTTTCAGCTGGGATGGACGCCATCAACGCCTCTTGATCAATTTCAGCATGCACTTACTCGTATGATCGCAGGTCCCATCCCAAAATATAATTCTCAGCGCGAGATTTCAAGGTCTAATTCAGATTTCAGAGGAAATCACCAACACTGACGCCAGAAACAACGAAGAAAATGACGCTTGAGAACGAGCAGCTTGAAAAAATTTATCAATAATTTTTGCAGGTGGAATGATGTGTACCATGGAATGAGAAGTGGCCACTCGCGAGATGTGAACGACACTCGTGAAGTATTTCCAGAGGCTTGGGTGACCTCTGCGGCCTTTCGAGAGCCACGCCCCAGCGTAAAAGAAATCCACCAGACTAACCCGGGAGCGTGCATCAGCTCCCGACACGGAACGCTGCTGCTGAGACGTCGATTGCTCTGTATACGTATACATGAGTGAGAGAGTGGGCGAATGGAGGATAAGAGGACGTATAAGTGGTAAAACGAGAGAGGACCAATGTATATTTGTGTGAGAAAAGAAGAGGTAGATAAAGAGGATGGAGAGAGCTTGCGTTCGACCAAATACATATATGTATACATATATACCCATATATATCTATATATATCTATATATAGGTATATTTACAAGCACGTATATTCTTGCGAACGGATAACTCCTCGAGCAGGAGCGAGTACACGTAACCATGGACATGTACGTGACGCTTCTTTACACACTATGACTGGGTCTTTCGCCATAGGCGTACTGCGCGGTCTCTACTTCGCGAAGCAATTTCCAACTTCGTCCAGTACTGAATATCCAAAGAGGTCGTATCTACATGCCTTATGAGCATTCAGTGTATCAATACGCATCATTTCACTCCAGACATTCATATTGTCAATGACAAAGTTGCAGCATTTTTCTCATGTGATTCATGAAATGGAACAATATTTTTATGAGAAATTTATTATATCGTATTGGTACGATGTTATACGACAATCAGTATTCTATACATATTTCCATTGTCGTCAGAATTATTATTGTAACACAAGTATGCACATCAACTCGAAACGGGTATCATAATGACAGAGTAAAATATGGCGTGAAGTTGGTACGAAAATATCGACGATTTTAGAATGCAAGCGGCGAACGAAGTGTGCATGCATAATGACTCCTCATGCACATTTGACAGATATGACTCTGACCCCGGCGTGAGCTCTGATAGCTAGGTTGGCATGCACTTCTTCAACTTCAATGCTGTGTTTACTGTACAATAATGATACGTCTTGGATGTGAGCATATACAAAGTGTATGTAACACGTCACACATCTCAGCATGTCTTTACGAGTATCCTGAAATCTATGAAATCACTATGAGCATATATATATATTATCACGTTCATCTTATCAATTATTGATCTATCAAAGCTTCGACGCAGACGCACCTTTAGAATTGTCATTCATTTGTGTTGTTGAAGTAATGCACCGGAAATTGTTACGTCCATAAATGTTGTTGTACATTCATAATTTCCTTATTGTGTAAAGAGTACTCATGTATCACAATCTTGTTCTTGCAACTTCTTCGCTGACTTTATCCCCCTGCCTACCAATTAATTTGATAATTAAATTCTGCACTAGTTACAAATTATGATTTATAAAGTGAAGTAGGCTCGATCCTTCAGTGTTGCACTTTTTACTCTCATCGCCTCATTTTATTTTCTCGACTCTCCTCATCGTTGTATCTGTGAAGCGGCCGAGAACATCGACCTTGAACCCAGATGTTTGTAACTTCAGTGGAAAACGCAATGCTATAAATCCATCCGATATATTTCACTAGAACACTTTATTAGCTCACGTCAACTCGGAAAAATGCAAAATCGTCGATACGAATTACGTAATATGAAAACGTGACAATGAACCTCATTCTATTTATGGCTCAGTTTGATCAGAATCCAACCTCAATTACCACGAAAATTCCAAGACGATATGTTGACTGTCTTGAAAATTTTTAGGTTGAAGTTGTTTGAGCTACAGAGCTCCCACAGGACTTCAACATCTACTGACGTCCGAGTGTAAATTCGTGCTTTCTAGGATTGCCCTGGCAATTTCTACGCTCACGCCCGCCGCCACTACTGACCGTACTTCATTACCCAAGAGCCCTCAGCCTCACAGGTCATCCGTTATCATTTTTACAACTGCCGCCATTCAACAATGTCGAATAAAGTCCGTTAGGTATTGCCAAAGCCGAAACGAGAGTACTCCAGAGAACATTCCACGTACGTGTACATTCACACTATCAAGAATTTTCATTTATATATTTGATACAAAAAAAAATACGGAATACATATCTTCATCATATCTGAGAAATATAGTGTACTAGTGGAAGTTGGTTATCTACTCTCGAATCAATTGCGTATAGATTGAAAAAAAATAAACTGAATAATAATTAATGTTAAGAGTAAAAAAAAAGCAGATTAACAAGAATGTTGGAGATAAAGGCGCATTGCAGAGTTCAATTCCAGCAAGTTGCCGTATGCTATGTGCGCAATACAGTGGTCGTTTAACAAGGCGAACTCATTACCATTCGTCAATTTGAGGTACACTCGCACCGAGTGACCAATGGCTCTCTATTTCGCGTAATGGCCAACCGCCCTACATCACTCACGACTCCCTCACGACTTTCATGCCTCCCCCTCTCTTCTGTTCACTTGCTGCTCTAGAATGTGGTAAAGCGTTATAACGAAGTCGTTCGGTGGAATCGCACCCTTCATAGATTTTCTCCCTTTGCTTGAAATTCTCTGGTGACAGTTCTACTTCTCGTATAAGCGCTAAAAGTCGTTTGTTTCGTAATTATTGTGGATTATCACGAATTTTCGTTGAAATTCATCAAGGGAATGACTGCTAATGTCTATTCTATTCATCTATATGATGATTGGTGTAGGGAAGATAGAGCAAAGAGGAGATAGACTGTAAACATTCATTGCTCATGTGTATGTTGTGTATAGGTATAACCATATATTACAGATAGATATAGAGAAAGAGAGAACAATTCTTATGGGAATGGAAGGCTGTTGAGTAGAAGAATAATGGTCTGGTGAGACAGATAGAGAGATAGTGAGGTTGGAGCGAAACGAAGCGACGGCGTTGGATCGACATGGCGTGGCACTGAGCACTTTTCCCATCCGCGTATGTGCTCACCGGGTCAAATGAGAGTTTCACTAACGAGTTGACAAATCGAGTCTCGCGGGGGCCGTGCTACACAACTAGACATAATAAACCAAAGGTCGAGGGTGTCCTTCTAGCTATACATCCATACACTTTCATTTATTGTATACTGATAAATAACTTTGTACAATACAATATAAATTTATTGACTGTACCCGCCATCAACTAATGGAAAATGTCTTTAGAAAGATGTTGGTCAATTTCACTCTACCTCAACTCAAATATTTGGACAATGAAGAACAGCGGATTTTTCACGAAATGATTCTCGTTGTATTATCTCTGTTCGAAAAGAAAATGAGAAGGATTAAATTATTCGTCAACGTGTTGGATGTATCACGTAGAAAATAAGTGCGGTCGCGGCCTCCATGTAAGTTATTTGAAGATATATCTTCGATACGTACTTACGACTCCTTCTTCCCTCATATACATCTATACATTTCATATATGTTTCTTTCTCGTTCGCACTCGTGACTTTATAATCATTGCACACTGCCATTTCTCCTTCCTGCTCGACCATCGATGAACGTTGGGTCCATGGCCGTTGAACACATATACGTTGCAGCAAGCGGCGCTATCCACCCTGTTATTTTCTCCAGGGCAAATTATCCCGGCCACATCGGCGGTGGCGGCGGTGGCGGCGGCGGTAGTGCTCTCGATGCACTTGCCGCCGTGACGGCGCGCTCTCCACCACGTCTATACTCCATCTCCGTCGTGTATTATCCATAGTTGCACGGAAGAAGTAGCATCTTCGCGCACGTATCTCGAGCCACCACGCCACATCAAGGCACGTCCTACTGGATTGCGGCTCGAGAACGATATCTCTCTCCTCCTCTTTTTTTCTCGTTTCATTTATATGGTTATATAGATATATATGGATCCACAATGCAGATACGTATATGCTCTGTTTGATGACGCATATATAGGGTAGCAAAGTGCACGTACTTTTATGTTGTTTTGTGTTGCTGCATACAGAGCTCGACGATTTCAGGGACGGCTTCGATGTTACCGTGAGAGAAGAATGAACGTCCATCTCCCGAGACAAATATCACTCATGACGATAGGTAACCGTGGTTGTGTGGCTCAGTACACACATAAGCACATGTACATACGGTAAACGAATCGCTTGGATGGATTCTTCTTGCATTCAGGCGAATTCACAACAAAAGAAAATCAACTCATGTCATAGAGTGCTATCATAACATCAATAAATCAAGTTGATTATCTTACGGAAATTTTTTGGAAATTGTGATTATGATAATGAGAACAGTATGGAGATATGTTTGAGCGCGTGCTGTAATTCGTGATGAGTGGTTCGACAGTTATTGAATGTGTGGGTGGCAGTCTCACTAATTTGCAATCAAAAACAACCGCAGAGAGAATCCAGGCGTGTTTAAAGTTGAGTGTATAAGTAGTACAAAACGCTCGTTCGCGTCGCTCGGATCCACACTGGCATATATGTCCTCGGATATTTCTGGTGCACGAGCACGTGTTGTACACTGCGTAAGGGGCACACTCGCATATTATCGCACAAACTTGATGTTTCCAAGCTCTTGCCAGTATCGTCATTTTTTCCTCCTACCAACGCACTCATGTGTTAGTGAATGACTTGAGAAATGAAAATAGATTATACCAATGTACACGTTGTTCTCTCGTTTTCAATTCATCATCTTATAGTGAATTTAATGCATCGATGTCATGGCTCAAGTGGATTGACAAAATACCTCAACATGTCTCTTTATAGATATTGTCTGAGCATGTTTATATATACATATAGAAATACATGCGTATAAATTGAAGAGGAAGTGTATAGAGAGGCCATTTGGAACTGATACGAGCCAGAGCATGCTCGGCATTGCTTACTTGGAAACGCTTTATCATCGCGATTTAATTCGGGACTTTAAATATTTATACCGGCGCTGAGGGTGACCTCACACGACATACGGCTTTTCAGTCTCTCTCCAGTGCTCCCTCCTACTCCCCAATTTTTTTTTTTTTCCATTGCCAAAGGCACTCGAGTTATTTTTTCCGAATCTGCTGGTGCGCTGCGCAATCATCCAACACTCTCGTCATGAACGTGATTTCATCATGGCATGATACCTTATGGAGAATAAAGAACGACACGGTAAATGTTCACATTTCACTTAATAACCTCACCGAGTGGTTTTATTCAAGAGATTCTTTATTTCCGTCCCATTAATATTTCTCCCCCTATCTGATGGACAACATGCCTCAGGATGCTCGTCAAAGCAGCGAACTCATTCCATCTGGAATAACGCTGTCTACGAGCATGAACGACCCCAGAAATCCTTATGTCGTTCGTGCGATTCCCGGGAGGCTGGGGTAGGTAAAAACACAACGTGTAAGAGAGTGAGCAAGAGATGTGCGATGAAATCAACAAGAACAAGCAACCACTTGGCATGGAGTGACACATGCGAAAGGGGTTCAATGTTGAATCTCCCGACCCTCGACATAAGATCTCATGACCCCTTTCTTCATTCTCTTGTATATAACTGTATCCTTTATACATATATACATCGTTTGTTTTTCCTGACGAAAGACGAGGAAGGGTTGCCAAACCACCGGGACGGACACGTCTCTTGATTGCCCGGCTGTTATTGCCTGTCGATTGTTCACATAGTGACATTATTAAATTAATATTAAAGAGAATGAGGCAAACTTTCACGTATTGATATACATATGATGGGGTCAGTGAAACTCAGGGGTCATTGGTGAGTCCAGTTATTCGTTTATTTGTCACGACCATTCCCAGGGGGATTTGAAGCCACATCAAAAACTCTTTCACTGAGGGTAACGTTTGCCATGTGATTCTCCTGTGATGTTCATCCCGTGTATTTGCGCTTGTATACAGTTTCATTTTTATCTTGATACACCAGTACGTTCACACTAAGGAAAAATCATGTGAACAACTGTGGGGAACCCTTCGAATTGTCCAAATATACTTTATCGATTACAAAGTTGCTCGCAAAGTGAAATGATCTTTTGTCTTGCAAATTGATTCTTATATTGAAACATTACTCCTATGCTTCGGCTCTTCATAGCATTATCAAGTTCTCCTTTAGTAATAATATTTCTAGACTGTGACGAACAAACGGTACTGTTTGCAAAATTTAATGCAAATGTTAGGTGCTGATACACTCACAACTGGAATATACGCAGCAAGCCAACAAATAATCCCCCCATGAACATCAACGATTACCAAGGCGGTTGTCGGTTAAGTAAACGACAATATAATTTCAAATTGCTTTACCTCACAAGCACATCTGATTGAGGGTGGAAATGACTCGCGGGCTCGCGACTAATCTATCTGCTGCTTTCTAAATGCTACTGTTGTCAAACGCATTAGATGGCTACAAACGCAAACTTGGCTTTCGCCTTGAGGATCTGAGACAAAGATGTCTTGAGAGTAATTATGACGCTATGAAGGATTACGCATCCATATATTCACAATTACAAACCTACGTGGTGTAATATTTATGGCTATCATGTCGAAAACAAATTTTCGCATTCGAATTTTTACGGTGATGGTCACTGAAAATTCACGCAGGTCACGTAATTAATGATACATGCGCTGAAGCACGCAGCAACCATGTATTTCTGTTGAAATATATCGTGGCAATTAACTTCCCTACATATTTTCGTACGAAAGCGAAGCTGAACAACGAGAGGAGGGTTCAGCGCTTAAATTACTCGGCGTCGTCGATTTTTCAACTGGAAAACGATCGTGTAGATTCTTCTATTGCTATTTCGCTCTAAATCCCAAGAATTCCACATCCCACTTTCATCAATTTCAGCCGTAACGTGTCTCACATCTTTTTTTATAAGGGCATCCGACATTCTTCTATAATAGAATCCTATTGAAAATAATAAAAAAGATGGTAAAGATAGAATTCTCCAAAGTTTTAGCACAATGAATATACAGAGTTACGAAATAGCCTGTTCGTAACTAGCTCAATTCTTATGGTAACTTATTTTTGTGATAACGCCGCCGCTTCTGTCGTAGTTGGAGGCGAAGAATTGGGAGGGTCGTTGATAAACTTAGTCGTCGAATGCTCGTAATGTTACGTGAGAGAAAAAAAAGAAAAGAGTGATGTGAGTGTACACGTTCGTATGTATATAGATAGTAGTGAAGTAGAAAAAGCGATGGAATTGTACAAACATGAGAGAGGAAGAGCGAAAGATGAAGAGTGGCGGAGAGTGGAAGACGACCCTTTGGTAGATCAAAGCGCCCCCAAAGATCAATACACTCTTGCCAAGCAACAGTGGACGTTGAGAGAAGAGTAGAGCGAAAAGAAAAAAACGAGATAGAGAAAATGAAGAAAGACATAGATGAAAGTTTTACTCGTAGGAAAAAGAGAGTGCGATAGCTTGATTGGGGGCATGGAGCATTAGTGCCTCTGCCACTCTCTTCATAAACATGTCACGTAACTCTCCATGCGGCCGATCGGAAGCCAAAGGGGCATAAATAGAGGCAATTAAGACTCTGGGATTTGCAGAGAAGAGACTCAACGAGACTGAGTAAAAGCCCCTCTGGATCACTTCTCTATCACTTTCGATGACTCTCGCAAACTTATTATACAGTTATAAATAAGAATGAAGGGATGAATTGGACGATAATCAATTTCACAAGCAAAATCACGATACTGCGTTTCACTATTGACCATGAAAACGTGATATGGTCGGCATTGCTGTATCCATTTGTTTTTCACGTGAATACTCATGGCACACCCGGATATTTGGTTAAATATTAACGGCGTCGTTAAAACAACGCGTTTGCGGTTCGTTAAGCCTCTGCGAAAGAGGGTGAATGTCTATATATATACTATAACGACGGGTATATCGTTAAAGTATATAGTTTGTGATAGAAGTAATTCGGTCAAAGTACTTTGTACTGTCATCGCACCAGCAATATTGTTTACTGGCAATCGTGAATTCACAAATACACAAATCACCTCCAGAGTTTATCTGTAATGAAAAAGTTAGAAACCTCTGGACGATGCCAACGTGTGCGCGTATAGTGATTTATGCCATCAACACACGACCATATATCCCTCAACATTTCCTGACCGATGTCCACTAAACATCCAAACGGTAAGTGAAGATTGCGCAAGATATTGGAGTAGTTCAGCGAGGGATTGCCAGAGACTTTTCAAAAGTCGCAGCTGATAAACGATAACATAGTTAGCTACGTGAATACTCTTGTTTTACATATATCTGACGAGGCGAGAGATTTTCAAATCGATTGGACTGCATATCCGTAAAGGTTCCCGCCCCATTCTTGTAGAAGCTCAAAGGAGAGGTATCGGCGCTTGTGGAGAGAACGTAGAAAACGAAAAACTTTGGGGACTCAACTGTGATATATACGACTTCGCCAACGCGATAAAACACGAGCGGTGATATTTTAAGGGTGTTGGTTGGAAAGCCTTGTGCTTTCTACACCCGTTATTCCAACTGAAGTGATAGGGAGAGAATGACCCGCGTGTAGCCACCATAGTCTTTGGGGCTTGTGAGTAAGTAAATGGGTGGACTAGTTAGTATGGTTTAGGGACAACGAGTATAAATTCTACCGACGAGGGATGACCATGGTGCACGCGAAGTTCCACGATCCTTTTTCGTTTCTCTTCTACTGAGAGACCTGCACCATGGTGCTTTCAAACACACACAGAGCATGGCACAACACAGGAAGGAGCGTTCGCCTCACTTTGCTATAGATGCATTTTTATTTTGCTTTTATATGTAGAGAAAACAAATTCACCAAAGCCAACTGTAGAAGCTCAGCAGGACGATCAAAAGACCTCCCAATTCGAGGAAAAGCTCAATGTGCCCCGAACCCCCACAATCTTTTTCAAAGGCACCCAGAGATATACAAAGTCTGCTTTTGGTAAAGGCGCAAAATGAGAGAGGCCAATATTACTTCGAGGGTGTGCGAGAGGGTGAGCAAGAGGGCGAATGATTCAAGGCAAGGGAGAGAAAGAGTAGAAGAGTGGGAGGATGAAATATACGAATGGCTATTCATACTTATTTTATGAACTTTCCCGAGATTCCGTTTTTAATTTGTTCACATTTGTCATTGAATGTAAGTTCGATTATGATTTTGTATCTCAAGGGGTTGGAAGATGTTCTAGGTGCTATTTGACGGCGAGTACAAACGATTCGACTATAGGAGATGGGGCGTAATAGTACGACTGACATTAGAAACGTCACCTGCTGGGCATTCTCATTGACATGCCACGCGGTCTTTGGATGCTTTCTACAAACTCTCATCCGACGCGTGTCTTCTCACGTCGGACACATTCCGAATTCCAAGATGATCGTTGTAAACGCTCTCTTCCCACCCATAAATGCCATCAACAAATTCTACACACCGGGCGGAATAATTGTTCACAGAGTAGAGGCAGACAGTAAAACAATAATCCACTCAATCAACTGTTTTATTGAACGATAACAAACCAGAAAACGTATAGAATTTGTGTAAAATGTCTCTAGAGAAACAGTAAAGAGTGTTGATCGATAGTCATCTACCAGTTGGCACTACTTTTAATTAAACCGCCCTCGAGATTAACTCTCACCCACGACTGCGTATAGTTCGAGCCTTCAAGTCGCCCTAGCTTCTTGTAATTGTTTTAAATCTCGCCCAAAAGACGCGTGGACGCACCCTCGTCAATGTGGAAGCGAGGAAAAAAAACCACAAACCATGTTCAAAGACTGATAAATTCTACAGCTCTGTTGACTTTTATAAGATGCTTTCAAATTTAATAGCAAGGGTTGCTTCATATCCTCCCTCGTCATGCGATAAATTTAAATTCATCCATTATATGATATGAAACAATTATTTTTTCCCGCTCGTTATTCTCGAACATTTTTCATAAATGAATTCCACTTTTTTCTGATGGAATAAAACTACAGTGTTATTGATAGTTGTGTATATTTATGTTGAAATCTTTGGAATGAACCACAAGCAAAGGAAACAAGATGCATGGTAATTGTGCTGATGTACTTAGTTACGAACTCACTGGATCCCCTGGAGGCATTGAAGCTCTACCATTCCGGTGTGTATCACTGGTGTAACATCTACCGGTGGCTGACTGCAAACTTGTTACCACAAACCCTACGTGGACCATTATAGCCATTCGCTCTAACATATTGTCTATATGGAGAAAACGTTATAGAGTCAACAAGGGAAATTTGATCGCTCCACACAAATATTATTTCAATATGTAACGCAGAAATGTCAGATAAAAGCACTTTTGGACGTGAACGTCTCGAGGGCGACATAAATAAGATGTATATTTATGAGTTCTAATGATTGAGCAATAATGAAAATCAAAGAAGGAGCTCGAAACGATAAGAAAGTGCGGGTGAATAGAGATATCATGAGCTTGCACGTGCCAGTGAATTTATCAATCTTAACAGACATTCACCACATGGCCATTTATTTTTAAATATATTAACGGTCATGAGGTTTCATTTGACCCGATGAATTGGCTCGCACGATTTTTCGAATGTTCCTTGATCAATCGAGAGAGAGTGAGAATATTATTGGCATCTGTGGATCAGAATATATTTTCTCTCTATATCATGGCTGTGTTTGTTATAACTGTCATCGTGTTCCATTATGAATGTCAGCCAATTTAAAATTCATTACAAGAAGCGAATATGCGTTCCCTTTGTCTGTCATGTCGTATAGGGGTTATTGTTCGTCACTGAAGCACATCGTGTACGCAACCAAATAGATGAGAGTAGCTCAGACAGGAAAGATTTTGGAAATATAGTAAGGACGAAGGGAAGGCAAGTAGGTGAGTTACTGTAGAGAGAGGACGCATGATGGAATGAAAAGAAAGAGAGACGGGGAGAAGAAAGATAGGGACAAAGACTGGAAGCGAGGAAGAACCAATTTTCGCTGTTGGCCCACGTCCTTGTTTATTTAAATAATGTATGCAGGGGTGACGGTTCGAGACTGGGGATAGATGACTACAAAGCCCCAAAATCCCGCAACGTGAGTTCATATCTCCGCCCTGTGACAACTTCTATACTCTGATATCATCTTACTGTCTAGAATTAGCTGGCCACTTCACCGGAGTTTATCACTTCACAAACTTGTAAGCGTTTGCATCATCCAGTATTTGAAAGACGAGGCAAAGATAGTTTCTGATTAAAGTCTAAAAAAAAATTGGTGAGTCAGATTTGCAACGCGTTGAATATGTACACAATGTGAAATGAAAAATTGTCCCACGTGAGATGTGAGAATGATCATTCGAGCTTCTAATGACGAATTATCTGCAATGTTCGAAGAGCTTTCAACATTCAGCATAAACTTGAACGTCTATCCGGAGAAATAGGGAAAAAATTGAACTTATTTCCATGATATACTCTTCACAAAGCATCGATCTCCAGAATTACACTTTGAAATTGTATGTTTCCACGGATATACCACCCCCTCAATGGAAAAGTGAAAGCTGACACGATCAATCGCGTGCCAACAGCGAGCCTCTTCTTTATAAATGAGCGTAAGAGACGAGGTGAAAGGAGATTGGAGAGGTGAGGGGCAAAAGGAGACGAGATACTCTTGGATGGTGTATATATGTATATGTGTATACAAAAGCTTGGAAGGCGCACAGTTCAGATATTCACCGGTTGATTATACTGAGGCTCGTGCCGAGTGGGGTGAGTTTACCACCTCTCACAACCTTTTCTGTCCCCCATCTTTACGTGGTAATTCCCTCGAGGATGCTAACTCGACAACTGACAAATTAGCCTAGCACAATGACGACACTTGCGAAATGGGGCGACAAGGAGCCACCGTGTGGCACACGCTTCGCGTTTTCCACTCCGTGTTTGATGGGACAATACGTCCGCGTGGTCGTGTAAACTCGCATTGACAGGGGTGAAATCTCTGTTGACCTATAAGCGAATAAACTGGATCAGGTGCGAGTGAAAATGGCTGAAAATGGCTGTGGAGATGTTCAAACACCCATCAATTCACGTAACTGATTGCATCGAACGCAAATTAAATTTTGTTCAAACGGCACACAGTAGATTTGTGCGAGTATACACAGCCAAACATGTAGATTTTACAACGTTCAATGGCGGTTGTCTTTTTGTTCTATGTTTTTGCTACATAATCGCTTGAATTGTGAATGTATTCAGACGTGAACAATGTTACGGACGTCAACCACACGTTTGCACAAGCGTGTGAATGTAGATATAGAATACCAAGGGTACAATTACGTTGCGTTGATCATTCAGGCAATTGCGATAAGCTATTGGTTGGTCTCCGCTGGTAAAGCCAAGTTTGATTCTCTGAGTGGATTGGAAATGAAAAAAAGTACGATCTCGTTGGTTGGATAAATGAGGTCCGGTGCGGCTCGATCGTTTTCGCAAGATATCGACGAGTCAAAACTCGTTTTTCTTTCACAACTGTACATTGTGTGCGTATATTTACAGATAGCAAATATATGTATATACCTAGCGGTGTACACCGGGAGCAAAGTGCTTTGCGGAAAGCGTGGCAATGTGGAAAGAGGATTTGTTATTCGTCGCGCGTACCACCCTCGGTGTCGCTTTCACTGTAGTCGGTTGCTGATAAACGAGCGGTTTCATTCGACCCACCGCGAAAGCGCTAGGGGATGTAGTGAGCTCGTGAATGTAAACTCTGTAGATCCCTCGAGCACTCTTTTCCATCAACTTGCGCTCTCGCATTGATAATATAGTGAAAATCATTTCCTTTTCCTCAATTCAATCACAGCTATTGTTTTTCATTTGACGAGATAAAACGCCCCAATTCAATTATGAAATATAATTGTGGAGGACTTATTAACTGTCATATTTACTGAAAGACCCACGTGGAACATGGATATGAACGATTCAACGAATGTATCAAGCAGATACACGTGTACTTCGATGGCAATATAGAAATATTTGCTACAGGCAAAGATGGAACATCACGTTCTGGACCTCTGTTATATGGTCTCACGGGAACGATGTCTCAAACGATCACGAGGGATAGACCCGAGCAGCTAAAGCTAGCACGCACCTGCACCAAGCTCACACTTTCACTAAACTACGACTGGTCGCATCTACTTTTTTCCCCGACCACCAGAGAAAATCTATGTACTAAAAGAATATAAGGATGCTTGGAGACAGTGAATGTCGAGGGTGAATAGAAAGACAAAGTGCGTGGGATTGCGCGAGAATAGACGCGAGGTGAACACGGTAAGTTTGTCATAGCCAATTTATACGATTGGCACAGGCACAACCCCACTCTATTTGACACTGGGGACTATCGAATTTATTGCTCAATGTTCTCGTTTGTTGGCCCACCTAAGGAATATATCTAATGTCTCCATGTGATAAAACACTCACGCATTTCACGACCCGATTCCACTAGCAATTATACATTTATGGCAATATGATGGAGAAAAATTGAAATTATTGAGAGCGACGTTATGCGTAGATACACTAAATGATAATGTTATTTGTTGGTTGTTCGTGTGGTCTATAAATAATTCTATGGCGCAAAATTTTTTCGTCCTGGTTGGTTATTTGGTATTCTGAGAACAGCAGCCGGGGATTCGTGTAGGCAGCATTGCGGACATGTGTCACCCCCGATCTCTCAACCTCTTTGAAACGATTGGGGGGACTGGAAATAGCCCTTTTAAAATTGCATCGACTTACCACCGTTAGAGGCACGTGCGTTTCTTTTAATGTCCTTCGAATTCTCGCGATAACGTATCTTAAACTTTTATTCACATGGTTATTAGTCTACGTGGTCCGAATGACCATTGCCATTTTCGATACTTGATAGATCCTTTTGTTCTGTGCGAAATGCCATGTTATTTGGTAGATCTTGACGAACATTCAGTACAACCAGTAAATGCAATGCATGAGTTGCAGTTGCAAGGGAACTGTTGCTCTGTAACGTACCATTTCCATACAGCCACACATCGATGTGGCAGGATGGGGTATAAAAGACGTGTCTATTATGATTTTATTAGAAATGCGAGGGTGGCACAGTCCCTTGAGATCAAAAGTTTTACCAATGATTAACCACAGTTGAGAGATGGTATTGGTGAATCGACACCTAGTGATGCGTCAACTGCGTTATTTCTTCATCTACATCGTCTTTTTCTCCTTGTCAGTCATTCCGTTTCTTTTGTCTTCTCAACTTGTTCAGCCTACCCTCTAATACTTCTTTCCATCTGTGTCCATAATCGAATTCTCCTCTGGGCATTATGTGTATTGAAGTTAGTCGTATGCGCGGAAACAAAAGAAATTCATCAAGAGCTTAGGTTAATAATTGTGGAAACGCTGTATAAAAATTGAACCCAAATTTTTCCGTTATGAATAATTTTCGAATTGAATTGATGAGATGTGGTGTTAGCGGCCCAATGAGAAACTGTGGCATTCTGGGATTCGGTAGAGAAATTCATGTGAGTGGACCAACGTTGACAGATGGTGAAGCCAAATCTGGATTATTCACCAAGCTGAAAAATATATTTGGACGATCATCAGGTGAGAACAAAGTCAATAATTGTAACAAATTTTATTTCTCGTCGATTCATAATATTCCAGTTAACTTGAACCAAGTTAGAATTCAACGGCCGCTGAATTATATCGATCCACCTACTCGGGGTGTAGCAGACCATGGACCGAAAGACCGTAAACCACCGATTCGAGACTCGAGTGCACGAAAATTGAACAAAAAAGGTAATTCAGAAAGGAATGAAACAAAAGCCATGACAACAATTGACTGGAGTGTGAAGCGTTCAGGGGAATCAGATGAACTTCAAGAAAATGAAGAAGAACGCTTCCCAAAATACGTTCTTAAACAAAAGTGGGGTGTGAATTTGCTGGAACCAATGAGACATGAGCAGCGACAAGCAACCAATACTCATGTGATCCCACGATTCGATAACGTTATGCAATCAGATAGGAGAATTAATAGATCCTCATCAAAAACTGAAATGAAAATAATGAACGAACCTCCTATACCATCGATGGATTCAGCGGGCACTCCATCAATACTTCCGAAAAATCCCGAACAAGATGAATCTTCGAAATCACTTCACGGACAATACCTTAATCACCGAACGATTAAAGATTCAAGAGGAAATGATTCGCGAGTACTCTCGAATGAAACAACTTTGAGTAGCAAATATGAAGGAGAATACGATGCATCACGAGAAATTAATCGAGAGGACGAAATAATCGCGTGGAAGAATGTAATCGTGAGAACGAGAGAGCACATAAAAAAAATGACAGACGTTAGAAAAACAGCTCCACCAAACATTGAGTTGAAACAGGCAGAAGTCAAATTTTCTATATTACCTGAGCCACCGCGACCAAAATTGGATATTGCTGCTGTGAGAACTACTGAGCTGTATAGTTTAATCGATTCATACATGGATCCGACCGAACCGCCAACTGCGAAGGGCATCCGAATAGCTTTACAGCAAATAAACGGCAAACGAGTATTAAATAATCGAAATCAAAATCGACCATCCCAGCAGGATGAAAATCAATCCCATTCTAATGAATGGAGTAGCTAGGCGTTAAATCTTGATATATTCCTTGTACATTTATATCAACGAAAAAATGATAGTAATCAGTATTCTTGTTGAACTTTGGATTTTTTTCTTCTCCTACTCGTACAGAAACAAACGACAAGAGCGACAGCAAGGAGTCCACCGAAGAAATGGAAGTGTATGATCATCCTTGGTCATCACCCGATTGGAGCGGGAAACGGAAGTCTCCGGCGGACAACGATGCCAAGAGGGTGATGACTGTCGATGTGGAACATCCGCTAGCGCGCGGTCGAAATATCTGTCCATAAGTGAACTCAGTCGAAACTCATGTCATCGACGAACTGGACTTCAAAGATTGTCAGTGTTTCATTTCATCATTGCAGAAGAATTTTCCCTCATAAACAGGAACGAAATGAATTTTAGCAAAGACTCATCAAGTCCACAAATCATACCGTCATTTTACATAATAATCGGCACGAATTAGCTCAAAGTTGTGGAGATTAACTTTTGTTAATGAATTTTTCTGTCAACTAGTAACGAAGTAAGAATAGGTCAGAGTAAATAAATTATGAATACGCATGGCAATCCCATGACAGAAAACGAATTATTGATCAACAGTTCGATAGATTACAGGGCTGCACTGACTTACTATCACCATTATAATCGATGGATCTTGTCATGATATTCGGTTTTCCGTCACAATTCAAACAAAACTTGCGAGTACGAGGAAAAAAATGAGAAAGAAATATAATTGATAGCGCAAATCATAGGGTCATGTATAATTTCATAGTAGTTCTCTCTAATTCACCATTTCTTCGTTGCAGTCCCTCCTCCCGATACGATGAGGTAGTGGTTGTTGAGTTTGGCCCGTAGATATAACATTAACGAGAAACTGCATCACTGATGGCTACGCAAATTTGGTAGAGCGAACTTATCTGACGTCTTCAGGTCCAACACGAAAACGAATCAGCCATACCAGATGCGTGTCTATAACACGATCGATGGAGGTTGTTATTGCCACTAACATCGTATTTCGAACTTCACGGATACGCAACGTCCAATCATTCAAATTGTATTCAGTTCATGTGAACATGAAAAGAAACAACTAACTAAAGCCATAACTACATGTGGTATCGCGCGCTGCAATAATATTCACAACTGGATCTACACTCCTGCTTATGTATCAGTTCGCTTTTGAAGGGGTCAAAGGGAGCAGAAGTGGATGGAGTAATGACCGTTGATAATGAAGTCGGGAGGTTCCGCTTTTGATTACCCTCTATTGATGATGGTAGAAGGTGCCAATCTGGATCAAGATCAACCATGAGCAAAGTGAGACCAACAGCTGCTATTCTTTCGTTCAACCAAGTTACTTTCCTCAACAACACATTTGATATAACTCATATCCGATTAAATTGGCGTGTGATCGTCGGGCAAAGTGTCGGGCAGGTGCATCGATGATATTTTTATTCCATGCGTGTTCATGTGAAAACAGTAGCAAAACCACAGTCTAAAACGAATTCTGAGGAAGGATGACGATGATGATGATAGCGCGTGATGATGGCAGTGCTTTTGTGGCTACGCAACTTGCAGATTTACTGCTGATATAACAACTGACCAAAGTAATAGATGGTATCGATAGAGAAATGACGCTCGTACTCACTTGGCTATAATGCAAAAATTGAATATGAATACAAAGTAATGTGAGATGAATGCACTTGTTGTAGGAATTGGAATGAAAGGTAGAATTTCTTCGACCAGGGTGTAATGGCAATCGCACTACCAGTGCTGCTGATGTTTGTTCGTTCCTCTTGGTTCGATTGGTTGCTTGAAATGACTGTTGTAGGGCGAGTGAATTGGCACTGGTAACCATTACACTCTTTATTATGAGAAGGCAAGATGACTGCTCCGGGATCGCGCCTCGCCTTGACCCTTTCACTGCCCTCCTCTTCTAATACTGAGGTTTGCCCATAAGCCGAGTGAGACACGATAGCCATCTTGGATGTGCAGCGTGGATCATTTTTCCCCCACTTCATTTATTCCCACTATACACTATATCTATAGCAATCCTTCACTCTTGGCCGCCCTCACCACTTACTCTCCACATACAGTCTGCCGTAAAAGATCACTCTGTGGTTCTATATTACTCACGCCACCGTGTTTTCACTTGGCACAGCGATCGGCGCCGATATCATAACTCCTTGTCGTAGCGCACTTTCGAAGAGTGAATCCACTCGAGCCACTGCGAGAACTCATACTAGCTCTCTTCTTCCTCCGCCAGTTTACCTCTATTCCATTCATCTTCCTTCTTCTCTACCTTCTCTTGGGATTGGAGTCAAACGATAGTAATTCCGATACAGCAGACCCCGAAGAGCGGATGTAACAACGCAAAGACGCAGTTATATATACATATTTATATACAGTCCACGGGAAATGAGATATGCTCATGGACATTTTTATTACTCAACATCGCGATAGATACATCTCCAATGTCTTTCGCTGGTATCATGTGTTCATTTCTTCAACAAAGATTATCTCACTCTTCAATTTTTTCCATTTTTTTTTCCCACCGGTGGACACACATTAATAAAACATCGTCATATCAATAGGATGTGTCACTGAAAAAGTCTCTGTACCTCGAAATTTATCCGTTGCCTATGGTCTTTCTACTCAGTTTTCTCCATCATTGAAGAAAGCCCACAACTACGAAAAGGAAGATGTATATACACGATGTACCATGTCTACATAATATCTCGTGTTCACATACCACCGTCAGTAGTTCACGAAAATAGATATGCTTTACGATTTCCCTCAAATAAGTCAACGTTTAAGCGCGTCCGGACACATTCTATGTATGTAAATCGAAGTTGGAATGTTTTTACATGCTGCGTTGGTCGGTGGTGGACCAACTCGAACCCCTGTGGGTGCAAAATGCTGCGATCGTTGGTATTATTAATAACGGCCAAAGTCGTTTGTGTAACGCAAGACAAGAGAGAGTAACGTGTGGCTATTCTGTAGGTGTACACGTGGTCATGTATACTCAGCCGGTCGAATAAATTCACGTATGAGAGAAAGAGAAAAAGAGAGAGAGAGAGAGAGAGAGAGAGAGAGAGAGAGAGAGAGAGAGAGAATGAGAGTGAGAGATTAACCAGACGGAGGGAAAAATGACGAAAAATTACAGGGAATATTAATATCTCACAATAGAAAATGGCGTAAAGTCGAAATAGAAGTGAATAGTGGGCACCATCGTGCTGTTGACGTCAGTTCAATTTCTTTGTGCGCTAAAATACGAGTGCTGTCAATGTTGTTGTGCGCAATTGTGTCATTATGGAGTGGTGCAAGTCACTGAACGATCGTTGGACACATTAGTATCCATCCGCTCATACTTTGTAACAGTGACAATTCAAAAAAAAATTCACAGGATATTTTTCAGTCAGGATATCATTCAATTATCCATCAATATGATATAGCCAAAGAGCAACAACGCGGCGAATGTTGCTTTTGCGGAGTCAGCGTCGCGTCGTTGGCTACAGCACACGCAGCCACGTGATTAATCGACGTCAACCGCAGACTTCACGCGTGTTACTTCCCTGCCAGCACTATCGACATCTTCAAGTCGTCTTTTGTTCTTATTATTCTGCCTCTTTCTTCTTCACTACTTCCTTTTTGTTCTATTGATATTTCTTTTGTAGGGATGAAAAAATTTGGGCAAAAAAATTTGGACAAAAGTAATTACTAAGGACCGATCTGAGGCGCGTCGCGTCCAATCGCTCGGAACGAGGGTCCAGCCTTCGACTTAAGGGAGAAAGACGGTTATTATCGCGTGGGAAATTGGCCAACTGGAAAACATACGTCGTCGTGCGTTTATTTTTCTTTCAGTAAATAATCGGTAAGGAGACGTTCATCTATGTATACCATCTAATCCTCATGATATTCTGACTACGAATATTATATATA
>JABMBR010004854.1:0-20410 GCA_018881525.1 Meteorus sp. PSUC_FEM 10030008
ATATATATAACATATAAAATATAATCACAATAATTCTGCGTATCGTATTTAATTTTATTCAGTCGTTAAAATATTTTTGTCACTTGTTTTTTCACATGCACATGAAGGAAACTTTAACGTCACTAGCATGTGATCGTTATGGCATCAATGAAATTCCGATCGTGCATACGAAACTGATATTACATATGTAATATTGTTATTAATATGTAGATATGTAAATGTCTAAAGTTATTTGTGATTGAAGAAGTAGAAAAAAAAATAATTAATAAATTGTATTTGATGATACTTAAATGCATAACAACTTTGTTTCAATGAAGGCATTTTTATTCTTTTAATGCGTCTTTCATATTGTATACGTAATTATCACGATCAAAGGGATGACAAACGGTAAACCGCATCAAACCCACCCCGGTTTCCGGTTACTTGATGGAGTAATATGCGTTTGTTATGTTTCAATTGTCAATTTTCTACCCACGCGTGCGGTGTAAATTATCTGGAGTTCGTAATGTAGAACAGAGGCAGCATCGATTCATCAAACTAATTCGGCATAAACGAAAAATTAGTGTGCAAATATTTACTGGTATGAATAGACAATTTTTGAAATGCGAATGGATAAAGTTTTTGATGTTGGATGTTTCGATATTTATGATTTGTTGAATATAATTCTAGGTAAAAGAATTGTTGATGGTCTTTAATAATTTTTCTGTAAATTAATCATCGAGAATGTTAGATATTATGAATTGATTTCAAAATTTTGACAATGGAATATTTGAATGGGAATATTTTTCTAGGAACATAAAAGAAATCAATGGAACTGATACTGCTCGACAATAAAATCCCAGAGATTTACAAGCAACCATCAAAGGAAAATGAACTAAATGAATTTTCAAATTGAACAGTGACAGGAAAACGTTGGATGAATGAGTGAGAAAAAATGCAACGTCTATATACAAGAACTAATAAGACAGAAAGAGAAAAATCGCGAGGAGCGAGGGCGGTCAGTGTTAGTGCGTAAGTGAGAGGCGGAGCTACGAAGTCTCGCGGGTCATAGGGCAGAACCAATCACGGCCCGGTGATAACCACTCTTGGTTTGTACCCTCGCATGGGTATATAACACACGAGAGTTTGTACTTGCCGCCGCAGCACCCACGCACGCACGTATGCCTGACCGTCTGGCCGCTTCTGCGTATATCATGTACAGAAAACCCATCACTAATACCTACACACATCAAGCCGGCATTCGTTTATTAACGACAGCCATTTATTTATTTTTCTTCGCCTCCAAGTATGATTGCATTGAAATGCCTGGAATGATATCGAGTAGAGGAGTGAAATGATTGGATAATTAACATTATTTATTATTCTATTTTCTTCAATACACGGAAATTGATGCTGAGATCCAAGAATACAAATTAGAAGAATGAAAAGTGTTGGGAATAGAAAAGAAACTCAGAGAAAAGTTGAACAAGAATCGAATGAAAAAGAAAATAGAATGAACATCAATTCTCGTCAGAGAATCGTCGACGATTTATTACATTGGTAATCGATCCAATCCCATTTACAGCACCTTCTTTATTCTCCGTGTCTTTGGTCATTGCCGCCATATGTATACTCGAAAACAAATTCTTTTGAGTGTCGCATAATCCTACAATTTGTATGCGTCACATGGTGACTGTGAATTTTATTTGCACAACGGGTTAATAATGTATACGTGATATAATACCAGTGGAAATTACCATAATTTTCCTAATCAACTAAACGATTTGGAAAAATCACAGATTGATTACACAAATGAAAATGTACAATATTTTACACTTGAGCAATAATTAAAGCGTGATATATTGATATGAACGAGTAAAAATTTCAATCATTATCAGCCATAATAATTTAATTCTTATTTTATAGATATACGTGTCACGTGAGCCAAAACAATTTGTTGCGTAATGTAGAACATACTACATAACTGTACATAAGTACGATGGATGCATTGAAAAGAAATGAGAAGTGGACATAAGGAAAAAAAACTAATACGACAACACATCAGATGTAATTATATCTTATCAAAATAAAATGTGTTGAGCATAAATGTTAACTCAAAAATGGTATCGGTGGCGCCATCGATATACATGTTGAATCTGGTGTGTTTAGAGCCGATGGTCGGATGTGTATCTTCACATGATTTTTCCCACAATGTAACGGTCGTTGTGAATCGTCGATAACAGAGAAATCCATGAAAGAATGGAATTGCTATAAAGCAGTGGTAATTCACTGAGCAATTTATTTTATAATGAAATATGAAACTGATTGTATTGAATGAAATGAATTGTTTGTGAAATTACTCTAGACTAAAATAAAAAACAATTTATTAACGATATAATTACAATAGTATATTTCGCATGTGAAAAGCAACATTACTTCTGTTTATTTCTTTACATATTGTTTTTTTTTGCCTCGATCGAGTTGGTCAACGATGATTTTTTAGAATAATCACAAGCCCTTTGTGAAAAAAGAAATTTATCCCTCGATAATACAACACAAACTATCTCTTTTCTATTCAAATATTTGTTCGTACACATATATATGTATGTATCTATCCATATAATTCACTTGAATGATATCATTTATGGGAACAATGATCGATATCGCGACGATTAATATCTGAACAATATCCGCATGTAATATGTCATCGAATCAATTTATTATTTTACGTTCCGTTCCGACATTGAAATTTTTTTTTTCCATATTTTCTTCTCATTAATTAATTCATACATATATATATATTTTGTATTTCTTTTCCACCTAGCAGTGTGTATTGTAACCGTACCGTATTCGTGGCAAATTAATGCAAACGGTAGGTTGTACTACTTACAAACTAAATTATTTAAAATTGAAAATTAAATTTATTTTTGACTAAATCACTGTACAAAACAAAATAAAGTGTGGAAAGAGAATATGATGGAGAATAAGAAAGGAAGAGAGACGCATGAATTAACATGTTTATGAATATGTCGTTATTTCTTTTTTCATTTCTTTCATGAAATAAAATTGTCTTGCGTATAACAGTCCCACATTTAATTTACATATATTCGTTTTCTTTTTTCAGACATTTAAAACGTCTGCTGTTCTCTAGTTCAGCTTGTCACTTGATAGCATGGTACTTGTCAATTTATTATTACCATTTGTTGTCACCTCTCGAATTCATTGAACACGCATACACAGAAATAAGAGAATATAGAAATATTTGCTCGTTGAATTGCCTACTTGTGTCTAAGCAAACAAAAAAGAAAGTAAAAAAGAAAACGGACGGTCTGCGCGTGCTACATTTTGGAGTGGCCAGCAAATTAAAAGACCCTCCGTGTCTTCTTTTTTTGTCATCTTTTTTCATTACATGCTTAATTATTCTGATTTATTTCTTTATTTTTTTACTTTTTTACATTACTAAAAATAAATTCAACGTCGATCGAATAATACTTGAACGATATTTCATAAAGAGAAATGTTTCTCATACGTCATCGATTCGATATTAATATATCACATATTCCAAGGATAATGACACCTCGAGTGCGCCTCATTCATCTTAATTTAATTTCGCTTTCGAATATTTTGGGTTCTGTATTTCTTCCCTCTGTATCCTTTTTTTTCATTGCGCGCCAGTTACTACATACAATAAAACACGTTCATTCCTTATTTCGCATTAATCGTCATCGTCATTCTATTTTACATAATAAATCAATGTTTCACATTCAATTCTTATAATGATACGATAAGATACAACGGGACGCGATCCGATAGGATAATTAGGCTGACGGCCCTTTGGGCGGGGGAAAAAAACGTCAATATTTTCTCTCTTTGCTATTTCCAGGTGAAAAATAAATAAATAAATTCATGAGAATAGTAGAGTTCGAACCAAATCCAAATGTTATATTCAATATTTTTTTTTTCTTTGGAAAATTCTGCATAGAGCAATATTATTATATCAGAACAAGAGAAAAAGCACGCAAATAGCGTCTCATATATGATTTTTTTCTTCACTGTTTGGATGAGCCTATTAGAATTGTCGCGGCGAAGGCATCTCGTGACTATTGTGGTAGATATTCTCGTCTACACTTTCCTCTGGATAGATAAATAAATTACAATTGATTTTCGAGTTCGTGTTTGCTTTCTCTCTAAGAATTGCCTTTAACTTCTCTTTCTAATATGTTTGTTCGTTAAGATTTATAAACAGTACACATGGACGCTACAAAATGATTCTTCTCCATTTCCATTTCACAATACACAGATAGTGGCGACGAGATATATTCTGAGGAAAATTCAACCTGTCATATGGGCATTAAGGTTAATACCACAGTTTCTCATCTTTTTGTTTCTTCTTATTTTACTTTGTCTATTTCACCCTCACATGTTCATTTTAATTCTATTAATGCAGAAAATAGTTATTTTTTATGTTAATTCACCACATAGAACTCGACTCTTCGTCATTCAGTATTAATTCTTTCAATTACTGGCTTATGTTGTTTTCTATTTTTTTCATGTATTATTATTAATCATTATATGTATTCTTTCGTCGCATTCTTATGTATATATTCGTTCTTTCTTCTCCATTCACGTAAATCTAGACTTTTTGTTTATTTATCAAACTATATTCCGAAAATTTTACGCTATTGGCGTTTTTGTGATATTTAGGTAAATGCTGGCAAAATTGTATGAAACTAATTTATCGTCAAATATAATATATCGTGTGTAACTATTTGTTATTCATCTGTCTATTTATTTTTTATTATACTCAATTTTTTCGCCGTTATTAATTATTTACGAACGATTTTTTAACCGTTCCCCCACCCAGCTTCTAAATGATCGTTCCGTTTTTCGTTCATTTTTATTATGTAAAACTTTCGGCTTTGTCTTGACGTGGGAAGAACACACTGGAGCGCTAGCGAAGGCAAAATTGGAAATCGTTCGCGCGCACAAAAAGTTCTGAACCATGGATGCCTCTTTTACAATATGTGCTCAACCTCTCAATGATGTGTATCATAATCTTCACGAATTGTATTTCTGACAATTACGAATTATCTCTTCATATATATATAATATACACAGGAAATTTTTCCACCACAAATTTCCGAAATGATTCAATTATTCAGTCGTTCGTCATTCGCGCTATTAAAAAATTATCAGAAGGACAAGTCGGGTTGGAGCATTGATTAGCAGAATCTGTCCGTGTTTTTTTTTCCACCACAAATCAATGTTACAAATTGGATAAAAAAATTTAATTATCTGGCATTCTCAAGATCGATTATTTTCGCATCGCCAGCACACAGTCATGTGCACATTTATTCACGCCTGCACTAACCAATGTGGTACAGACAGTAAACAATGTGTAAAAAAAAATTGATTACTGCCAATGCCAACAAAAAAAGTAGAGAGAATTGGAATACGTGTGTAACAATGCGTAAAACGCATATTTCGCATCAGCAACAAAAAACTACTAATGGTCAAAAGGAATTGCCACCCTACAATAAAGCTGTATGATTATACGGTCAATTAAATAATCATTAATAGAGCTAATAACAAAACACTATTACGTAAATTGAGGCAATTTGAGATTGTGAACTCATTCACGAAAAAAAGAAAAGGAAGAAAATGAGGATTTCAACTATCATACATTTCATTATTTGTTCCTCGTTGAACAACAGTCCATCATAAATATTTGGATTTCATCACTCCTTTTTGCGACTGAAATCAACGGGGAAAATTCCAATAATTCACATGACATAACGAACGACAAGCGCCCGGGAATTAACCGTAATCAATCATTATTCTAGATTTGCAGATGCAATAGAGTAGACAGTAGTAGATGAAGGGAGAGGGGGTGAGAGAGAGAGAGAGAAAAAGGGAGAGAGCTTGAATTTTTTGCTCATGTCTGCGGTAAAAATCAGCGTTTCAGGCCTACAAAGAATTCATTCTATTCAATTGACTCAATTGGTTTTTTTTTGGATTCCTCTTCGTTTACCAATCGAAGACGTCATAGACTCCGTTGGTGAACGTCATTAAAACTCTCTTTCATGTCTTCACACAGATCCATTCCAAGAAATTCACGTATATAGAATTTTTTTTTGCTTCGTTTGTCAATGGAGCCTCTTCAATTTATAATTATGAATATAAATATAAGTATACATATATAGACTAATATGTATAATTATATTATCTCAAACACCCGAGCGTGATAGACTCGTCGTTGACAGTAGTGGTGGCAGTTGATGCACCTGAGCGGGAATATCAATAGTGTCACATTGTTGATTGCCTATTGTTGAAGCACAATTGAAGAGTTGCTATTTTTTTGTTGGCGTACCACGTTGTGTGAGGCCTTCAAAACGTTTAAATGTATAATTAATGAAGACCCAGTCTTTGTATATAACCTCACCATCCTGAGGAAGTGGCGCTGATGCTGCAAAATAATTGAGAATATCATAACGGAATCAAATGGCGATATGCTGTAATGATTGTTGAAAAAATAAAATGTATTATCACATACGTATTTCAAGCTTCACATCAGGGAACTCGTCGAAGTTCGATGTGTCGTCAATCGATCGTACTTCAACTGGTATCGCAGCAGGTCGTTCTCTTATATGTTCCCAATCAACACCACGGAAGAATGGTGCAAGTTTCAGCTCTTCGATACCTCTTTGAGATCCTAACATAATAGAAATAAAAGTCAAATTATTATGATAGAGTTTCGTCAATTAAATTCAATGTAAAATTTTTTGCACTACTGATAAACGAGTCTGAATCTCTTCACCTAATCTTCTGTCGGCTTCACAACAGAATTTAATAATTGTGTCTTTGGCCTCCTCACTGATCGGCACTTCCGGCGGAAATACTAACGTTTCTCTCCAATTCATTACTTTCCTGTATGTCTCTTGGGGATTTTCACTGCAGAACGGGGGATAACCTGAAAGGAGTACATATTAGAGAATGTGAAAGACAACACTAGTGAGAGAAAATATTGCTCTCAATTGTGGAGGATTTATTTGTTTATGGATGTTAATTCATGATTTGAGTAATGGATTTCATGAAGGATGTGAACTCGCTCTACATTCATCATCAAAACACGAATATTTACCTATTAACATCTCGTACATGATAACACCAAGCGACCAACAATCACACGCAGGACCATATCCAGTCTGATGGAAGACTTCGGGTGCAATATAATCGGGTGTGCCAACTGTGCTGTAGGCCAATGCTCTTCGATTTCTCTTCCAACTTTCAGCTCGCCTCTTACTGTCCATCGCGCCACCACTTCCACTCCCACACGATGTCACTAATTAAATATAAAGTACATAAATATAAACTCACGTATCTATCGGTAAGAATCAAGAGAAAACCTTAGTAAAAGTGAATGAAATTTTTTTTCATTATTAGTATTAGGTCTGACATGAAAATCACTCACTGAAATCAGATGGCTTTGCTTGACTGAGATCCCTGTAAAAATCAGTTCGGTGTGACTTTTTCAGACCTGTACATAGACCGAAATCCGAGAGCTTTATGTGACCTCGCGCATCCAGTAACAAATTGTCTGGTTTAATATCTCTATAAAAATAAAAGAGAAACGAAATGAGAATAAACAAAAAATTCTAGACCAACATGAATGACTGCTTTTTCTTTGTTTCATTTTAATACACCGGACCAGTTCTTACCTATGTATAAAACCTAACTTGTGTATTGAGTCAATCGCTAATGCCGTTTCTGATATATAAAATTGGGTGCATTCCTCTGAGAGCGTGTCTTTCTTCATAAGGAGCGTCATCATGTCGCCTGTGTTAACGGTACAAAACAAATTTAAGATTGACTCATCGTGCAAAAATCTCATGGTTGATTTCATTACACATTTCTCTCATGTCTCCAATTCCAAAGACTGTATTCATGATGAATACAATAACGAAGAGAGGAAAATAAGAAGACGAATATCAAAAATAATTCCTACCTCCAGGTAAAAATTCCATGATTAAATACAGATTGATTGGATCTTGAAAACTGTAATACATTTTCACAACCCATTGATGATCGGCTTCAACGAGAACGTCTCTTTCTGCCCTCACATGCGCAACTTGTTCTTTCTCCAACATATCAGCTTTCCTTAAGATTTTCATAGCGTAAACATGACCCGTGTCCTTTTTTTGTACCAATCTCACCTGCAATAGAAATAAAGCAGTAGATCGTTAAAATTTATAGAACTGTAAAGACAGAAGGTATTTCAAGAGGTGGAAAAAGAGAGTGAAGTAAATATGGGGATGCAGGGAATGGAGGTTGTTCAAGTGCCCATGTGAGAATTGAATGCAGAAGGATAATAAATAATGAAGTAGATACATTACCTCGCCAAAGGCACCACGACCGATGACCTTGAGCGGCTCAAAGTCCTCGACACCAAGACGTGAACGTTTTAAACGCAAAAATTCCGTTTCCTTTTGCGCATGTTGCAACCTCTTCTCTTGTTTCTGCTGCTCTGACAGGCCCTCGTCCTTCAGCGATTCTTCAAGCTTAGCTAACCTCTGTTTACGCTCTATATGTTGGGCTATAAGGTTGCTATAGTAGTTCTCGAGTGTAACCTGATTGTTCCAATTTTTTGTTCATTTAATATAAATTTTTTTCAGAATGTCACACGAAATAATTGAATTCTTGGTTATTCTCCATATTTCTCTCTACTAACCTTGGCCTTGGTTGCTTTGTCTAATGTATGGCCGCTAAAGCGAATTGTGCTCTCCGTTGCTGTCATCTCCAACACCCCTGCAACAAACAAATAGATATAAATAAATATCTATTAATCATGTGACATGTCGGATCAATGGAAAGAAAATGAAAAAGAATAAAATGGAAGAGTGATCGAAAGAAAAATTCAATAAATGTCAGACAGTTGTATCAGAGTAGAACGGAAAACGTATCGACAATTGATGTCATGTCGATGCGGGTCAACGCAATGACAGGAAAGCTCTTCATATGGGTGCAGATGGACATCTATTATATGTATTCAGTAATTCCACGTGTTGTATATCTGTGGATACAAATTTCATAGAATTGTATGAACATTGTATTGAATTCATAGCAGGGACTCATCAGCAAAACAATTCATCAGATACCTTTCATCAAAAAAGGTTGATTGAAAGTTTTTCCAAATTAATTATAACTTTTCATATCGCAGTTGATTATAACATCAAACCCATACACTCCAAAATGAATGAACCCCTTTTTCCATATTGTAATAAACAAATATTAAAAAACATTCATGAAATTCACTCGTATCACTCATTCCCCGTTATTTTTGCTTTTAATAACCTCGTCATTCTCTATCGTCCCAATTTTTTCTTTTCCCCACTTTTCTACAAACTCTCGCATCTCCCCACGCTCATTCTTTCTCCTTGAATACCTCTACGATCACGATAATACATAAAAACAAAAAATATGAAACATTTCGCGTAGGCGCAATCGGACATCCGTGTGTAATCTTACGATTCTCTCTCTCCGATTTTATTTTTACATTTACACGTTAAGAATTTTTTTATTATTTTTTTTTCACCACTCCAACTTGTCATGGCGTGTGCCAACGCATATATTTCACCATACAACATACGAACATACACTCACTCACATGTATACACAAATGAACAAAATTATTATCACGTTATTTAGGCAGACCATGGATGCTGCGGTGCGTCATGCGGTTCGTGTGCCAGACTTGACTCGTCGTTGAGCCCCATTACCATCGCTCAGTCCACCCAGTCATTTATACATATATACATAAATATATAGTTATATGTGTTTACATAAATACAAACTAGAGAAAAAAATCCCA
This sequence comes from Meteorus sp. PSUC_FEM 10030008, assembly GCA_018881525.1. Classification (NCBI taxonomy): domain Eukaryota; kingdom Metazoa; phylum Arthropoda; class Insecta; order Hymenoptera; family Braconidae; genus Meteorus; species Meteorus sp. PSUC_FEM 10030008. The sequence goes on from JABMBR010004854.1 coordinate 9,848, forward strand.
TCTCTTGACGTCACTTGTTGCATCTCCACCACTTTTATTTTTTTTTTTTTCAGTTGCTTATTCCGACTTGCTTCCTTCAGAATTTATCTCCACTATTGCCAATTAAATTCATTGACGTTTCTATAGTTTGTATGGTAAAACGGATAATGATGTATAATAGAAACATAAAGTGAGCGATTTTTTTTTTCTTCATCGATAGTATTTTGAATAAGTGTGTCAAGTCGTTTGCAGCTTAGTCACACATTGTGAGACATGGCTTGAATTATATTGTCTGTATATATTTTGTCTTTAACAATGTTCAATGCTCACTTTCTTTGTTTCACCATTTCAAATACGATATCATTATATATGTGTCATCAGCACCAACTCGATAACGATTCTCATTCGTTTCATAGTGACAATGAGAACAATTCATTGGAACAATGTGTTGACACGTGTCTTCATCTAATGGAATAAGTGAATAGTTATTTATGCACGCGTACTCGATTTACAAAAAAGTTATAGACGATGAATATGAAACACATGTGAATTATTTGTACGAATCATGAAGTGCGCATATGTGCCGCTACGATGCATTCACAGATTAGAACAGTCGTGTAAATGATTTGCTAATGAATAAAAGTCTGGAGCAGTTATGATTGTGTATTCTTATTTTCTTTCTCTTGTAAAGCATGAAATGTTTAAAATCATTTCATTGAAAACAGTTGTGCTTCAAAATTCTATCAGTTAAATATTATTTCAATGTGTTATCAACGTCATGATTGTGGAATTTGCGTGCACGATTCATTTTTGTTCAAAATTCTGAAGTAAAATTTCTGAATAAGTTCTGTCTTCTTATTTTTTTATCAATTCAACGTGACTCTAAAATAAAACAGATCCATTTCAGCAAATGTTGTAAAAATTTTTGCAATCGTCATAAAATTCTTTGTGAAATGAAAAACCTCATGTAACTTTTACTGTCTGACAAATAGTGATACTGAAAACACAAGTGACACTGGGATAAAGAGAAAAAAGCACAGCTACTTTTATCGTTGATGACATGCAGATCTTCCATGTCATCCACAATAAAAGTCACATGATTCATTTCTATAATTGCAAACTTTCACAGAAAAATTCCTAAACTCACATAACTTTTTCTTACAAATAACATTCATTGTCTCATCAATCATATCAACTAATAAAAACATTAAACTAAGTACCCCTTTCTATCTTCACAACTTTTCATTTCTCCCATCTCATTAACAAGAAAAAATCATCGGTCGAACATTTAAAATTTTCTCATTCAACCTAATCTCACGTTGCATTTAACAGACATCAATCGCTCTGGAATGGTCGATGGGTATACACATAAATATGAGTGTGTATCCATATAGATATACTGAAAAGGGATGCATACGCACACAAGTCGGCGAGCGGCGGTCAAACGAGCGAGAGCGAGTCGAAACAGGTTTGCCGGGTAACGAAACGAGTCAAGCAACAGAGCTCTTCTTCTACTGCTTCTCTTTTTTTATTTTTTTTTCCTCTCCTCTTCGCTCGCCCAACTCCAATATCTTTCTTTCTTTCTCACCCTCCCTCTTTCTATCTCCATCTAAACAGAGTGAGACTACGTTCCGAACGGCGCGACGAGTCACCGAACAATGAACTGTATGGTGGTGCCTTACCGTATCGTATCCGTGTGGCCCAGACACGACACCAATGCCCGGACAACGACTACGATGACGACGACGACAACGACGACGGTGACGACGAATAAGAAGACAAAACGAGAAAGAACAGGACAATAAAGTGAAGAGAACAACCGGCGTTGCGCTTAAACGTTGCGCAACAATGCGCTTGTAGAAAATCCCAACTCATTCGCACAGGCCAATATACTCAACATTTCAATATTCATTCATTATCATCCCAAGTCATTACACAACTAAATGAACAAAACAAAGGCATTGATTTTTCGCTTTGCTTGTCTTTCATCAGTCAATTACCAAGATAATCAATAATAATAATAATAAAATATAATAACAGCAATGTCGCCGAAGATGACCACAAGTCGTTGGTAAACTGACGAAGCTACGCATGATAAAACTCACGAGTGTACATTTTGCGCGCCGGCAACTATCTCTCAAGTTGGCCGATCCAATTTTAGCCGCAGTGTCAGGCACACACAACCAAAAATAACTTTTGAACAAGACATTCGTATATTTATCGTGTATGTGTGTGTGTAATATGCATACTCAACAAAAGAAAAAAGTTATCAGCAAAAATGTAATGAAAAATAAAACAAGAGTAATTGTAAATGTATAACAAAAATCGCGGAATGAATATAAGTTAAGGGTGATGGTATTATCGCGACTTTATCCACAGATAAACATTTCATTATATTTATACATAAAGATAAATTTATAATAATCCATGTATTGATGACAGTGCAATACACTCGCATTTATATTTGCACATAGAATATTAAATTTGTTTGCAAGCAAAGGTTGACACGTAAAAAATACCTACATGAAAAATCAAAAGTAGATGGACGTTACAGTGCGTTTTCAATATGTGAATGCATAAATATATTTTTGTTCAAGTATGTACGCACACACTGATGGCAAGCGCGTAACGTGATGAGGAATGAGCTGATGTGCAAGGAAATAAAGAGAAAAAGGATCACTGTGGCTTTTATCGGAGAGTTGAAGACGCGCGCGACACGGGCGCCGGCCACCGACTCCTGTTTCGAGTTTCCGCAATCCCCACCCGTACACCTCATCGTTCGCGAACCGGTGATGGACGATGGAAGAGAGGGGAAATGGATAAACAGGGATAGAGAAAGGAGAGATAGAGATACTCAACAACGAAGACATGAAGTGCCGGAAGTAAAAAATGACACCAGATCCACCCACTTTGTATAAAATGTTTCTTCTTCATTGTTATTCTTATTTTTTCTTTCCTCATTTTCCTTTTATTCTCATCAATAAATATATTGTTTAATGTCATTCGTTGACATCAAGACGTGTGTTATGAAACAACATTATTCGAGTATAAAACATAACCACGTGTGTCACAGCGAATTATTTTGATCGATGTTTGATTGTGTTGACAAGGGAAGTACTCAAATAAAATATTTATCGCAATTATTTCCTTTCCACACCTCTTAATCATACGTATAAAATGAAGATGCAATGATAAACTAAATCCCGTGAATAAAATAATTTCAAACATGAAAATACTTTCGACTCATTAACCTTTTTCTCCGTTCGACACACTCGAAATCATAAAAGTTTGCAATTAATTTCTTGGTCTTCGAGGAGACTGCAAAAATAATTTTTTTTCGTCTATAATCGTTGTCATTATTGAAATTGTGTCAAACAACAGTAAAAAGAGAGTAAAGTGAGTGAATGTACATAATGGAATTCCACAGGAAGAGACATGTGATGATGAGAGAAAGGAATTATTATGCGAACTCGCCCTTTATTCCTGTTCTTTTTTTGTCTCATTGATGACGGGAAAATTCACCGAGTTGTCTTGCAATTCAGTAGCAATACCAGTGAAACATCTACACAAATACATCGCTGATTGTAAATTTGAAATGAGATAATCATGAACACATACATGTGATTGTAAATCTCAAGACTAACGGAGAGATAGAGAGTGAGAGATAGTGAATTGGTCACGTTGTAAATTGGTGGAATCCCTACTGGGAAGTAGCAACAAGCGTGTTAATACGATTGGACTCACTTCAAGCAGTTGCAATCCGCACAGTCTATGTATTACATATACATACATGTTTAACATTATTTACGTACGTACAGACATATAAATACACCAATGACTTTAATGCAGTTGATAATTTTGGTAAATCACGCGCCTAACCATTAATGCTCTAAAAATATCTTGAACATAAATCAGACACTTCTCGAATGTACCCCAAAGTGTTTCACTAAAATTTCCGATAAAAATAATTGCAACTTCATTTATTCACAAACTCGCCATCATTCCAAATCCAATTTCAATTAAATCCCAAAATAAACACAAATTTCATATGCACACGTAAATTAAACGTAAAACACTTTCATTCCATTCTCATTGTCAATTACATCAAATGTTCATTCACATTTCACTCCTTTCTTTTATCAATATAAATTGCTCACCGCTGTCAACTATCAATACTCATTAAACCCACACACCCAATGAACAATAAACAAAAAAAAAAACAATCTCCACTCAACCGAGTATCAACGAATGAAATGTAAAATTATCCTGCTATCAAAAATTGTCCATGAAAACAACGGAAAACCATAAGATAATAAAAATGATCGCGAAACATTTGAAACCGCAGAAACCAGACTAATTTCACAACCTCCATGACGAAAAATTCCAACACAGAGTAATCTACAACCCACATCCGCAAACCGAGGTCATGAGCGCGCGAAACGGCCACACGATGAGAGGGCATTACAACTACATATATATATTCTTATTATAAACATATACACACACATAATATATACACATTTATAGATGCGGACGCGCTGTGATTTCTCCGCATGAGACTGCCCAACTGAACGTGTTTGCCGTGGTCTAATGCGGTTTGAAACTCAGGGCAAGAGGTGAGTATTACAATACACACTCCACATTCACATATACATATAGTTAAACATATATATCATAAATGAGAATAGAGCTGTGGAAGTTTACCTCGGCTTCTAATAGGGAATTTCATGGGCTTGATGTCATTTAAAGAGCTACGACGTCGCGTCTCACCGTCTCCTACACCTCTCATCATAACGTTATTCGTATGTGTGTACTATATACACTGACGTTGACAACGACGTCGGCTCAACATCGCATTAAGCACACACACACATACAACATTATATATACATAAATACTGTTTCATTTACATTCGTATATACGGAAATATATATAATGTCCTAATTTGATTTGGCAAATACTGCGCTACTTGGTGGATGTACTCATACGCGGGGGGATGATGATGTTAATGGGTGGGGGAGTAAAGAAAATGGAGGGGTTGAAGGTGTAGTGGTGGTAGTACCTTCGGTCATTACAGGTTAGGTTTGTATATGTGCGTGCCAACAGCAATATCAAGTTAATGAAATCTCTTACGGTGCATTAGGAAGTCAATGCGGCGCGTTCAATCAAACAGTTTCAATCTCCAATCGATTGAACAATGATGATAACGCATCGTGCTATTAATACATCATGCAATTTTAATGTAGATTGGAGAAGGGAAATATTGAGGGGAAGATAAATTGAGAGAAAAGAAAAAAGCGAGAGTTTGTGTGGATGTGTTTTTGCGATAGTGAGGATTAATCTTGAGATGGATTCAATTGATTTGATGTGATGAAGTCTTGTTTGTGCTGATGATCATGTGAGAAGACTTGGAGAAATATTTTATGTATTTATTAAATGGAATGTTTAATAATTCGTATCGAAAACGATGTTCAATGTGTTAATTTTATTTAATGAATATTTATACTGCATGCAACGAGGTTATGTTGGGATGATAATTAATTTTCAATTTGATATTGGTTCAATGAATATTTGGCAATATGTTCAAGGTATTTTTCACGTTCAGGGGATCAGTTCACTGTAATGGAAAACTATTTTTTCCCCAGGTGCTGCGGTATTTTATAAGTTAATCCCTGAATTCAAACGTGATAATTTTAAGTTATTTGAAGTGGGTGAATATTGTAAGAAAATATTGAAGATGATGGAGAGTATGACCCGAGCAATTTTTCAGAATGGTGTGGATAATGACGAATTTCACTGGGATTTATCGTAAAAGAAAAATTATTCAGAATTTTTATATCTCTCCAGATCGACAGAAACGATAACGATACAGGAAAATCCATTGGATTCATTTCCACCGGGAAAGATAATTTTTACATTGTTCATAAATGGATACTGAGAAAAAAATTTTCTATCCATTAACTATTTCCTGTTCAGTCCAATTTTATCAACACTATCAGTGATCGCTTCGAAATTAAAAATTCTCCGCATTCATATGTTAAGTAAATCAATTATTTATATTTATTGACAAACAATTTATAACAATTGCAACGTCATCATTAAGTGAAACTAATTATTTAACAATTGAGTTTAATAACCGCAAGATATTGGAGTCAATTTGATATTTCGCATTGTATTTGAATTGATATATTTTGCTATCATATAAAAATGATTGGTTACGTCTCAGAAATTCCGAGCGAACGATGTGTAATATACAGAGGGGGAGACGAAAAAAAATATGCCTACTCATTTGACCTTTACAAAGACGAGATACACATTATCGAAATACGTAGAACGAATATGAATTTATCACAATCACCAGTGCCATGAAATATATCTCATGAGACAAATAAAATGTTTTTATTATTGTAACTATCAACAGTGTTGAAATTTATTATATCATTTTTTTTCTTCTCCTTAATTTACAGTCGTTTCTAATTGGATGTGTTAAAACAAGAGGAAATGTCGCGGTTGGGAATTAACTGTAAGTCACCAATTATTTTGCGCGCACATTGGTGGATAATGGTTTTGGTGAGCGTAACGAAGTCTACAGTGATTTGACAGAGAAGAGATACGACGAAGAATAAGATAGAAAAAATAAAAATGTGCTCTGAAGACAATGCAATTTTTCATTACTCTCTGGCATTTTCTAGCAAAATAACGATAACACACATAGGATATGAACACACGCGACAATCACAAATTGTCATGATTATGGTTCAGATTTTTTTTTGTTCACGGTAGAGAAAACTGAAATTATTTTGTATGAACGACACGGTCACAAGCCATAAACAATGTGTATTCACATACAAATGAAAAAAAAAAAATGAATAGTCAGGAATTGAAGAATGAATTTGAGAGGGGAAAATTCTCTCGTGGCAGAGAAAGTAATCTAATTTTTTGTTCAACCGACCAGTTATTCCATGTTTATTCTACAAATAATGCATGGAAAACATTCTAAAGTAACTGGAAAATCAGAGAATTGTTTCTTGAACTTAAGGCTGCCGTTCGTAAATATACAAATATCCAAACACTCCAAACCTCTCCACAGATGAAACTCTCGTGAATGGCGAGCACAATATCTCAACAAATAACAAATCAATCGAACTGAAAGTTATTCCAATCGATTGACACAACCACCCTCTAGAGCCCTCACTACTACGGCAATGATCCGTGAAAAAATTCACATTTTATTCACAGCAATTGAATTTGCTAACAATAATTGTGAAAAATCGATCATTCAGAACAAAACGCTCAGAATTTTTTCATCGTGGAAGTTATCATAAAATGATCGTCTTCTTTTTATGATACGATAAACAAGAATATCTGTAATTAATTAAGTTGATTGCATACACCAATAAAAAGACTTCAAATAAAAAGAAGTTGGGCTCCTGAGCGGAATAAAATTATTCTTCATAAGCACCATAAAAGACAAATATGAAACTGCAATATTGAAAGTTATATTGAACTGAACTTGACATATATATTTTCAATCATTTACATATTCAACAGGGATGGAAATCAATTTCTCTAGCACACACTATCCCTGTATATTTACCAGGAACACATACTATATACGCCGAAATTTCCAATTTTGAAGATCGATCATGAACTATAAATGCACACGTTTCCATGGATAAATCTAAAGTAAAGAATGACTGGATAGACAGCAGCATGCTGCTAAAATAAGTTCTTCGTAACCATTAATCATTCTTGTGAATAATTTCGTGTACTAATGCCCGAAAGAAAGTTTCAACGTGCATACAATCGAAATCTAGAGAAAAACAGGATAAATTATGAATCAACGAAGAGCAACCAATTCATCAATATTTCACCCAAAGAAAAAATAAAAACTATCATTACATCACATTTTCTGGAATGCTTGCTCTCCATTTAGCTCTTTAATATATTTCTTAGTAAACGTAGTGCAAACCTATAATTGAAGATTGACGAGAAATGAGAAACGCATTATGAGTATAGATAAAAGAAAAAAAGAAGAAAAAAATGAGCTAATGCATTGGTCAATTACCCGTTGACATGCAATTATAATTGTAAGCGACTGTGTATCTACTGTATGAATATACATCTATACTCAGTGTATTTGCTACTCAGTCATCAGTTGAAGAGAAAATTCATTGTAAAAACCCATTACACGATTCATCCCATTGACTGAATGTAATTCAATCGAATAGAACATTTATTCATCTCTGCGTAACATCTCGATAAACTAGAACTCAAAATTAAATAACAATTCTAAAAATAAGAAATAAAAATTTCGCATTCCCCCCCATCAGCTCATTTCAATTACCAACTCAACCCAAGTAAACCATTGCAGCGACCAATAGAAATAAAAATTTTATTCTTCCTTATTATCATTTATATGTGCGTATAACAATGTTTTTTTTTTTTCGCCACCACATCTATATGATAAATTCCATCGACGTTTGGTCATTGCCTGTCGTCGGCGTCGCACATTGAACCATAATAGTCTCACACACAAGCAAGTTGGGTTACTTTCGTACGTGAAGCGATGTGAAACTAACCGCGCGCGAATGAGGTTGCGACGATACTTATTGGGAATAGGATGGATGACGACCATACATACATACACATTGAATAAATCATGTACACAAGTGAAAGAAGCAGATTTGACTTTCGCTCAATCATTGTTAATGTTCAGGGAGCGGTTGGTTGTATCCAAATATTTTTTGCACGAATATTTTTATTATATATTTCCATCAACAGCATCCAAAATTAGGAGCCAAAAAAAAAAGAAACAAAATCAACTAGAAAAAAAAACTCAGCACAGCCAAAATCAATATTGAACAATGAACTTCCATTTCCAAAATAAACTTCATGATGATGACATTGATAGAATTGACTTTACTCCTCAAATCTATTCCACACCAGTAGCAACAGACGAAAAAAAAATAGAGAAGAAAAAATACCCAAAGACAATGTTCACCCCATAGCAATATCTAAGGACTGAAGCAGCAAGGGCCATTATTCATATTTCAAACCCTCTACACACACACACGCACACACACACACACACATCGAAGAAATATCTCAGCAAAAGAGGGCAAGCAGCAGTGACGGAACGGAAGACGAATAGTTAAAAAAAAAAGGATAACTTCACTTCCTCTTATATGCTAGATACTAAAAGTACGATCGATATAGGTTTTGATAGTTTGCCGTCCTTCCTATCACACACTTATACATACATATATGCATTTCTCTCCTTGTCGTCCTGAATTGCGTGTATATATAGTGTTTGCCACGTTTCCTAGGTAACGGCCTAGATTCAATGAACGACAAGAGGGCCCAACCATCGAGCGGAACAAAAAAGAAAGGAGATAGATGAACAAGATATACCGGGTGCAATATAGATTGAAACAGTGAATGACTGAGAGAGAGAAAGATTGAACCAAGACTGCGCCCTCGTTGTTGTTATTATTTGAAATTGTAGCGGGAGTCGGTTCTTTGTTCTTTTTCTCTGTGTTTAGATCTTTCAAAGTTAAGTTTGCGCGTGTTCCTTACATTATGGTCGCGTTACCTTATGGCGTTTTGCAGTTGTAACCACACACAACACACCTAACAATCATGAACGCATCACGTGCATGATGTTATGTTTGTATTGAGAGTTGTGTCCGTCCAACAGAGGTTGCACCAATGTGTAAGTAACAGTGTGTCTTGTGTTTGTGCAGTTTGCGCTTTGCTTTTCGTCTCTTTCTTCATCGCATCCACTTCTACTTTGTTTTTTCTTTCTTCTTTTCTTTTGTCACTCACAACCCGCCAAGTTTGCTCTTGGTCTCAAGGTAGACTACCACACATTACAATGCCACACAACTTTGCGGAAATTTCATTGTTGACCCATTAACACTCGACCTCTCTTACCATGACACAAAGCCAGGGCAAGGGAAATAATAATAAATATAAATAACAATAAATATTCGCTAATGTAGAATACAGGTTACTCGTAAAATTCGTGTTTACTTCGACAGATTTATAAATACACAATTTTTTTATTCTCACAATGGTGATATTCACATTTTTGTCTATCTCAAACAAAACTTTATGGATATTCCGCAGAATCCTTCATCGTGACAGTTCACTCGTCTCCTTCTTTCTCCAAATCACTAACTAAAAATATTCGGAACGTTGAGAACGAAGAATTAATGAAATTGAAATAGAACAGATCCGACATCCTCTCATTTGAAATTCTCTCTCCAATTAGCTTTCCAAAATAATTATTCGAAATAAATTTATAATCACAATTGCATTCGAATCAGCTTTTCGTTTCCCCTTTGTGTTGCCGTATTTTCAATACTTCATTCGTGTTGATATCAAACAAAGTGTTATTAAATTATAATCAACAGTCGGTGATTACGTAATGATGCAATGAAAATTTCCGCAACACCGATAATAGCATTAGTTTCATAATAACTGAAGCAATCTCTAAACTTAAATACGAATGCATATGTTTAGAGGTCACACATACATTGAAGTATACATTACAATTTAATTGAGTGTATATATATATAT
>JABMBR010004855.1:0-20362 GCA_018881525.1 Meteorus sp. PSUC_FEM 10030008
TTTTTTTTTTTCATTTATATTCAAACACGTGAAACTTATTCTTGTGCCTGGACTTCGCATTTTTTTGATTCCATATCTTCAGAATTTTGAAATTGCACAAATAAGGAAAGCGAAATGTATCATAAAAACTGCACCGTGGTGGTGTTTTTTTCATTTGATTTCATCTAGAAAATTTTCTTTGAATTGTTGGGGATGAAATTGAATGGGGGATTATTATTGGAAGGAAGAGTGGATGGAAGTGATTGCAAATTTTTGGAGGTTGATTGAGTGGAGAGTGATAAATTCAAGCGTGAACATGAAATTATTAGAGAGGGTCTTAAAAGCCTCGTTAGAGAAGAGGGATGAATGCAATTATTATTAATTGACTGATGCTCCTGTTGAATTGTCTGTAGAACAGACCATAACTTGATACTTGTTCAATCTTAGTTTGAAAACTGGAGTCAATCTGACAAAAATTCCCTGAAATATCCATCAAGCCAATTAAAATTGTCCCAGTACATGAAAAATTTCTCTTTATTTATATATTCAGAAATATTTTCTCACAATTCCGAGCGTTTTTTATCGAAAATTCCAATTGAACAATCTTGATTATTAATGAATCCTCGGAAAAGTAATCGAAAACTAAAAATTACTGTGAAAGTGAATTTTTGAAGAGAAAATTGGATCAATGTGGTAGAAAATGTTTGAAGTAGACAGTCAACAAGATCATGGAATGTGTTTTTGGAAGTCACGTCAGAGAAGGTGTGTTGGAATCTTGTAGAGCATATCGGATCCCACACGAAAAAGCCTTCAAGAAACCATACAGAAAAACAAGAAGATGCCAAGAAGGTTCTACCGTCGCACACTGACCACTCATATACCTTCAAGAAAGAACGATCGAGTGAGGACACCGCACTCTGCGATATTCACATACGTTTATGTTCAAATGTGTGCGCATGTCAGAGAATATGTGAGGAAAGAGTCAGAGGCAAAAGTCTCAATAGTTGAGCGGGACCATTGTGGTACAGCTGAGAGCACGAGCTTGCGTTCATACAAGAGTGAGACGAAGATAAAAAGTACGTTGGCAAGGAAAAAGGGAGAAAGAAGGCCGCGCAAGAGTCCCGTGGAGATCAAACGCACCGCCTGCCACACGTCAACAGTGGTGCTCACTCTTCACCCTTTCAATATATATATTTATATATATTTATAGCACATACTCAAGATTATACTTAGGAATTTCTCCACAGAGCCATAGAGCGATGTAGTCGACCCCATTCGATTTTATCGTCGTTCTCAATTGCTGAATTCGTTCATTTACCTTTGAGCACTGCGCATGTCTCATTATTTCTTTTTCAATTCATATCATGAAACAGAATATGGAGAACAAAATATTGGCAAATATTTAACACAGACATGAAGTCAAGAAAATTTTTTTCATTTATGTTCATTTATGTATTAACAATTAATTTCCAATCGATTGAATCAACTGAATTTGTCTCTTTAATTATTCCCATGTGAAACTATTGATAAAAATTGTTTCATTTATATTTTCTTTCAAAATTTCAATATTCTATCCCATGAACAATTTCAAAAATTTTCTGAATCACCAAAAAGAGCATCCGTCAATGAAATTATTTGCCAATTGTAAAAATAATTTCACAATTATGTCAAATGTGAATGATTATAATGAAATCACTCGATGCTTTTCTACTTATGTTGAAAAATCAATTCCATGAACATCGATAAAAGAAAACAAAATACAAATGGAATAAAAGGAAGTCAAGGAGAGAAGAAATATCCACATGTGTATATAAACGAATGATAATATCTGGATATGGATGTATCGATGAAAATGATGATGAAGGTGAGAGCACCTCTGAGTGGGTTTTACTTCTCGCGGACGCGATCCACAAGTGTAAGAGTAAGACGAAGAAAAAAAAAGGGAGAAGAATAAAGTGAGAGGAAGAAGTGTGTCGGTTAGGTATAGGTGTCGGCGGCCGAACAAGAAATGACACGTAGCCTGTGGCTTTCTTATTCCTTCTTATTCCCTTCCTTTGGCCTCGGCCGCGCCGACGAGGGATTAGCCTAATGGGTCCTGGCCACCCCCTTGACTTCACCCACCCTCTTCTCACTCTTGCTTATTTTTTTTTTTATTTATTTTTATCCTCAACCTCCCTCACATTCTCATGTGTGTATGTATACACATTCCATATAGAGATGTGTGGTGTTACTTCTTTCAGAGCTCACGCATTTAATATTAAATATCCGTCTTGGTGTCCATCTCACCACGTTTTTCACTTTGATACATTTTCATGTAGGTTCGTGTTTGTATTTTTATTTTCATGCTCACAAAATAATTTTTACAAGCAAATTTAATTTATTGTTATGTCGATTCAATTTTGAGTAGAATTAATTTGACTTTTGTTGTAATTGTTACTTTTCTAATTTTTTTTTAACAATTCTCATGATAAAAAGTGAAATTAATGCGCTGTGATAGGGAGAAGACATTCAATTGTATCGATAATGAGTCAGATTTGTATTAAATGTTGAAGAGTTGCGTGGGTAAGAACTGTGGAATGAATAATAAGAGTACGAGAACATTTTCATGTATTCAGTGAAGGAAAGTGTGGGAAAAAAATATGTGGGAGGATGTGGTGGATGTGTCGATTCAATTTAAATTTACACGGTCAATCGTTCATTCAAGAATGGGTGTGGACTACTGAATTCATCGTTAGGGCCTTTATTTATACCACATCTGATTGAGTTGATGGAGAGATTCGATGTGAATATTATATATAGTGAAATTGATGCCTCTATTTTCAAAATCCTTAGATAATTTTTATAATTATATTTTTACAAAAATATTAGAGAACATTTGAATCAAATCGTATGAAATATGCAAACGAATTCTCTTTTAATTTCTTTTCTTATTTATTCTTCTCATAGTTCGCCTTTTCTTCTGGATCATTTTTCAATGAACGTTCTTTTTTTTTCCGTTTAGTATTAAGGGGTGATTACAGTCCAGGAGTGATATCGCCAGGGTGTAGAATGTTGTGATAATGTGTCGATCTTATCACATTGTGGACGTGTCGAATTGGTAACTCAAACCGGCGCCGATTAGAAGACCAACACTATAAAAATCCTCACTTACTTGGTCAAGTCACGTGAGAACTTTGCATCCATAAAATTCTTTCAAGCAAAATTTTTCACCTAGAACCCATTTTTCCTTAATCTTTTTCCCTAATTTCTCACTACTTGTCATTAATTCGTAGCCGTGCTGTAATTACAACATTCTATTTTGAGGTTAGTTTTAGTTCTATCACGCAGTAATGATTTTCTCTACATCGCATGTAATTATTTGTCAACTCTGCGTTGCTACAATTCGAAATGAATCAATTCGATAAACAACACGCAGATTCCGTTGAGAAATTTATAATTCCAAAAATTAATGTCTGAAAGTAAAACGAGTAAAACTCTCATTGAGATGGAAAATAATTTCCAACATAAACCAAACATATAAACATGTCTGCACATGAATTAGTCGAGTGTGCCAGAAACTCAAATTCAAAATCACCAAGCCCACCATGGTCACCATTCATTGAACACCATTTACAGTAGTAAAACTCGGATGACATTTCATTCGACAAGAACTTGAACGTAGTAAAATATAACGAGCAGTTCACCACACATCCCAACATCATGCCCACCATTGTTCGATCATTCGATTTGACAAAACCATTATACTTCTCCATGAGCCCATTGATAATTCCCCATCACACACTCACATTCACATATACAAATATAAATGTGTTCTAACCTGAAAAGTCACAAAAAGTTGACATTTTCGCCTACTTGGTGGTATAAAAAAAATAAGAGGGGCGTTGTGTTCATTGGCTCTCACCGGGCGTTGACAGGAACTCCAACCGACTTGATATTCTCTCCAATGTCTGTGTATATACATACACATTCATATATGTTTGATGCCAAATGCCGACTTGAAGGTTTTTCCATTGTCATGACTCGCATTTTCCCTGTGCATTTGTTACCATTTAGACAGACCTCACACACTCTCGTACCAGCAGCCTTTGAGTTTGAGTAAGATGAAAGAACAAAATAAGGGAAGTGAAAGAGAAATAGATGTGAATATGTAGTGTTGAAAAGAGAGAAGAAGAGTGAAGGAGAAATGAGATGAAGAAGCTGGAGAGTTTAGATTTATAACCTAGCGGCACCTTTTTTCCAAGCGTTCAACTCAAAAGAACGCAATTCGACACGCGGAAAGACTCAAAAATAATGGTGGGGTATATTAAGAGAAACAGGAGAGATGAAGAAAAACGTTTATAGTGTTATAGTGAGACTACTTGGGTGACAATCCAGTTTTCCGTAATTCGGAAGGACCACACGTGAACTACTAAAAAGTGCGTGGACAGTAGCTCGCCAAGTAAGATAAATGTTTGAGTTGACTTCAGATGGTTTTCTCGTTTTTCTCTTTCAGTTTTTAAGATCTTTTGTTTCTTTTCATTTTATTTTAGAAACGAATCATGAGAAGTAGCAACAGATTTCAAATTCGAGTGACTGTCATAAAAGTTCTTGGTATTTTTTTAAATGAATTTCGTTACCTGTACACTTGAGAAAATCTGTTGTCATCAATTTAATTGAATGTGAAGAATTTTTTGTATGGACTGGTTTGGAAGTGTTGTGAATTTTTAATTCAATATTTATTGTATTTTTCTTTGAATTGTTGAATATTTAATTGTTTCGATTATTGATTCGATTAGTATTGTGTGAAAGGTGAATGTGAATGAGTATAATGATTGGTAATATATGTGAGATTACAGTTGCTGATTGATGCTACTCTTCTTCATTGATATAAACTTCATGTATGACATGGCGGATTTTTATAAATCACATTCATCGTACGATGACAATGAAGATTGAGTATGTACAAGAGAGAAAAGGGAAGCGTGAAGCGTGGAAGAAAAGAAAATGAATAAATAAATAAATGTTTTTATTCACACTCTCTTTCTTCGTAGCAATATCATGGCATACATATTCGTTTATATATGGTGTCGACAATTTAATTGATTACACGCAATTTATTCAGACAATTGGACATTCAATTTACATTTTCATAAAGTTTGGCATGATGATATAATTTTTTTATTATGCAACCGAATCAAGAGTTTGACGAATTAATATTGCTAATGAATTGCGGAATAATTGATCACGATTAACACTTCAGACGTATTTTTAATTAATAAAATGCGCTACTTCACCTGCTGTTATAATTTTATTCTGAACATATTGAAGAACATTTTTATGAAGTCATCAATCAGGGAATAATCATCTGCCACAATTAATTATTAATTCATGAGTTCAATCATTTTTTTAACCTGACATCGAATGTTTCCATCACTGTCCTGCAACAAATTAAAAAATCAGCAATATTTATACCAATCCTCAATTTTTGCTTCAGAGAAGTGAAATAAATATTCAAATTCTCTGCTTTCGCATATAGTGAAAGAAAAAAAAAAATAAAAGAGAATGAAATAATTGAAAGAAAATGTTGAAATGATATTTAACGCTGTGGAAATAAATTTGTGAATGAATTTGAAGATGAAAGATAATCTCCAGAGTATTTCATCGAGTGCCGCCCCGAAGGTGAAAGGGGAAGGTGCAGTTGAGAGAGTTCTCTCATTACAACTTCAATATATGGACCCCTAAACGATCACACCCTAAAGATGTTTAAATTTTTTTTTCCTCTCTTTATTTTTCATTCGTTTTATTCTCGTTCTTCATTTTCTCTTAATTCGTTTATTTTTTTTTTTTTTTATTTTTATATTCTTCACTCTCTTTGGTTGTGCGACGGCATGAGAGAGAAAGAGCATGAAACAACCACACCAATTCTGCACAACAACAAGAACTTTCAAGTAACGATGGACCTCTGATATTGCGCACAGAATTATGAGCCAGAGGATCGCATTGTCTCTGACTATTTTTATGAATTCAAATTTATTTTTACACAATAAAGGACAGTTTTTCTACTCCAGATTGAATTAACAAAACGCAGACCAAAATTCATATTCCAAGAGTGAATGATAATTTTTTTTTTTTTTCATGTAAGAAAAAAAATAGTGAGGAATAAAAAATAACTAAATTTCCGTTCAAAGACATTGAGAAATGTGTTAATCCTCGTGTAGAATTGTATATCAATCGTGTCACTATTATACGCACTTAAGACATTTGACAACCGGATTAACATAAATTTCTGTTGGAAAAAAAAAAAAATTGGAAGAAAAAGAAGGAAAAGAAATCAGGAATAAAACACTCGTCGGCAGACGTTCACATTTTTCCTCCAACAACCACAACGATTATGATAAACTCAAGATATTTGAGATGACACTGCGAAGTAGAATGTGCGTCAGAAAATTGAAATGCCGTGCTTACTATCAAAATTAATACACCATGAAGACAAAATTAAGTCGATAATGATACCTGGGCACAAATATTCAAAATAAAAAAAAAACAACTTTTGAAATTACAATGAACTTGATAATCGAAACGTGAGAAGAGACGAAAAACCAAAAGTTCTCGACGAGAAAACTTTTAACAACTCAAAAATCGTCAGCAAAATATTTTTCAATACACAAAAATTAATCCAAAACAAAATGGCCATCAGATACTTTTCGCTTACCAGTGAAATAAAAAAACAGAATAAAAAACAGAATTCAACATAAAAAAAACCAAACAAACATTAACAAGAACTCTTCCTTCATCCATAAACAATACAAAAATCAACTCAAATATAAAACTTTCCCCAATTCCAACTCTCTCCTCCTTTGCACATCATTCAAACGACAAAATCTTCTTCTTCATTATGTCTCCAAATTTTCTCAACCTTTTAAAAAATCATTTTCGTGTACCGTCGCTCCCGATATATACAAAACGATATATACATATGTACATTGGCTTTTGGCGGCGTTGGTTACATCTTACGAGCGACAATCACAAGAATAGAAAGAATGGGCTGACGGACAAGTTGCATCTCACCAATAATACCCGGCGGTTCCTTTAAATTCTTGTCACCTCATGGACACATTTCTCTGTCTGTATTATTGCATGTCTTGTCCTGTTCTTCTTCTCCACATGTACCATATACATATCAATATAAAGGTTTAATATATACATATATAAAACATCTCGTTTCAACCAAAGCCAAGTCCAAGTGCCGACTAAAATCTATGTTTGGCAATATTTCACAACGCACGCCCAAACTACACAATGAAATGTCACATATACCTACATTTACACCTGTAGAATACATTTGACATGATATATATATAGAGTGTTTCTTTAGTTCACACTTGCGCAATGTGCCGCCGTCTTTGAACTCTTTCCCCGCTCTTTTTTTTTACGTTTAGTAGTCTAAAGAAAAGAGAATAATAAAGCAATATCGGGTTGAAATGAATTTTTTTTCACAATGACACGAGGAAAAATAGTGAAATGAAATATTTCCTGCTATATTTTGTCAATTTTTATTCAAATTTTATCGTTCCATCAACTTTCTTTTGCTGTGACAAAAAAATCCTGTGTGTGACTCCTCCCCAAAAAATAAATTCACTGGAGTGTAACTGTACAACCCCGATATTTTAATTGGTAAAAATTAATATTGAACGTGAGAATTGACTGGACAAAAAAGTAAAATTTATCAGAAATTTTTTCATAAATGAATATAGAAAATAACGTGGAAAGAGTAACGTGAATGAATTTTTTTTACGGATTCTTGGCAATCATTGTTGAATGTTTTCATTCGTACACTCGACCCGATTGCGCGGTGTGTGACCCTTTGACAAATGTGACGTGTCTCAACGCACATCGGTGGGGACTAAGGGGAAAAAGAGGAGAAGAATAAAAAAAATAAGAGGCAAAACGTAATATGTATACGAATATAAGCGAGCACGTCAGAACCTGCACTTCAAAGGAGATTATGCCGCTTGGGAATATTCGTGGCTGTATTCTTTACCGCCCCCTCGCGTTCTCACTTTCTTTATTCATATAATCAATCGTTGAGATCGTCATACACAATGATTTAAAACTACAAATTCAAATGTAAAATGTTGAGACCCACAGAAAGTGTAAACATTTTCAGTATTTGACGTTTTTACTTCTTGTGGATGAGATTTTTCCTGTGACTGTTGGTCAACGTTATTTTGTGTATATTTATTTATTTCTTCAGAAATTTTGGTTATATAGGTGTGATACATCCTGCACTATTTCATTCTTTGGATAATACTCTTGCAAAACAGGTCGTACTGTGAGCGACGAAAACATCGCAGCCATTTATCTCCACAGGATGTCTTTGATATCCTGCCGGCGGTCAGTGTTACTCAAACGTAAATACTTGAGAAAAGAAGGGACATTCTTGTGTAGGATTTTTATTGTTGGTATTGTTGTTATTGTTGTCGTATGTAATAGATAGATATAGAGCATTTGGAATACTTTGTCATCACAAAATACTTTCCTCTTGCCTACTGTATTTTGTTTATTTATTTGTAACAAGTTCGAATGAGATTTATTGTGGATAAGTTGGCGGTGTGAACCTGATTTTCCATGACAATGAGATGGAAACGATGTAATGAGAGTTGAGTCACTTCTGCCCCCATGGAGGTCCAGTTTGGTAGGAAATTCCACCCCTTCAAACTACTAATTTTTGGCCGGGAATCAACGTACATAGGCGTTCAACATAAATTTTCCATCAAAAAGACAAGAACTATCCAACGCAGTTGCAAACACTGCGTTTTTCCCAGCTGTTCAGAAAGTAGCCTCCTCAGGTAGCTGAAGCAGTGTTTGCTATCGCGTTGCATAGAGCTCATCTTCCTGGTGAATTTTATTCTCTGAACGAATTCCTACAACCATTTTTGGCTGAGAAAAAATGAATTGAAGTTTTGAATTTCGTCCCCCCTTGGAGACCAAATTTTGGTGCATAAATCGACCGCTTCAATTCGTCTTTTCTCGGTCAAAAATGGTCGTAGGAAGTCGCCAAAAGACCACTCCCATCAGGAAGACATGAACTATCCAACGCGGTAACGAACAGTTCATTTCCCTCAGTTGTTCGCACATCTCATTGTCAGATACCTCAAAAATCGACACAGAAAACAACGGAGAAAAAATGTAATTGACGTAGTGGAAAATGCGTAAGCGTTTGGGCATTGACTATCACAATAAAAACAGCGAACCAATATAATAAAGTAGTGAAGCCACACAGAATGATTGGGTTCTTCATCTATAGAAAAAAAAATGGAAATAAAAATTTACGAAGCTCACAAACCATCGTCAATTGACCGAGATGGTCTTTATATATAGACATCGAGTGTTCGAGATGTAGAAAAGAAACGATTGAATCACGCGCCATCGAGCATGAGATTCAATTTCAATGTGCATATGATGAAAGAGGAGAAAAAAAAAGTGAAGAAAGAGCATCGAGCACGAGACCTTTTAATAAAATACAGCAACTAAAATGTCTGTACATTCAAAAGGGATTCAGATCTCCTTCATCCAACAATAGAGAAAAGCCAGATAGGATATAACTGAAGAAATAGAGAGATAAATAAATATGAATACGAACTCGAAATGACAATGGGATAAAGTCGACTTAGTAAAAATATTTATTTGTGATACTTAAATGTACATACAAGTTTGCTTTGTTTGTACTATTTTTTCCTCTTCATTTAATTTCATTTGTATATATGTCAAGACGATGTATACACAAATCTGCACAAATGCGCATCGACAATTGTATTCACCATTTCTGTGGAATTGAAATGAGAGATCGAAGTAAAACTGATCCTCACACTCAAGTGCAAATACATTTACGACAGAAATTTAATATTTAAACAACAATAAATAATTAGATGCTCATAAACATTCAATTGAAGTAAATCCAGTAACTGCAAAAATATTTGTGAAATTTTTAATTAACATTTCATCTAAATCTGCAAAAACTGCAGTTGGCGTGTGGACTGAGTTTTTGCTTTACCAAGACGCTGAGAGAGACACTGACAGAGACACTAAGGGAAACACTGAAGGAGACACTGGGGAGATTCATCTAGTCACATCATTCATTTTTTGATTGTAGTTCTAATGAGTGTGAAAATGAATTAATGAACACGAATGATAATGAGGATACAATTTCAATTACAACTCAAGTGGAAAAAGGTTATAAAAAAATATCAATGGAAATATGGAGATAAATGTAAATATCGAAGCATAAAATAATTATTGTTAGCGTGGGTTTTTTTTCCTTTTTTGTATTCGAACAAAATGGCGTTTATACTCTTCGAACGCTTCGTTTTATGAGAGAAACATTCATGAATATCTCAAAAAGCGTGACGCACATACATATGTATGTGTATTTGGTCGCGGAACATTTCATTGTGCAAGACGTATTAAAGCCCTGAGCTCACACAACTACTTTTTCATATTGCGCGATAAAACTGTGCGCATAACATCTATACATCACTCAGTGCAGATTTAACGAGAAATAATTCTGATGAAAAAGAATTGAAGAAAAGAAGAGGTGAAATAATCAACCTACAAGTCATATTTATAGACATGATGAAATCATTTAATGTTCCAGGTCGATGTGGTGATGATTCAGATACTGAGAGTGAACCAGGTATACCACTAAAAAGAAAACAACGTCGCAGTAGAACAACCTTTTCTGGTGGACAACTTGAACAACTTGAAGCGGCTTTTCAACGTGCACAATATCCTGATGTTTATGCAAGGGAAGAACTCGCGCAGAGAACTGGATTAACTGAGGCACGAATTCAGGTATATTTATTTATTATTTTCATGGGAATATTGTGAGTGTTGATTCATTGGTCCAATGATAAAATGGCAACACGTTGACAGTTGCCAAATGAAAAATATCCATCATGGTGAAGATTTCATGTCAAGACTTTTTTAGTCATCGTGAGATTCTGAAATATTGAAAACTACAGAAAAACCCAGCCGGCACTTCAGATTCAATTTTAATCTGATGATTGAAACACATTCATCATCTCAATATACACCGGATTGCTCCAGTAATACAAAGCTTCTAATTTCCATGCGACAGACAATAAAACTCTTCATGGAAAAACTTTTGTTGCATACTAGACTGCCGAAAAATCATTTCAGTACAAAGAACAAGATTTATTCATGAGTAATAATTCAACGAAACTTTCTAAAATAAAACTAAATTGATGACAAATTTCAATTACTATTGTCAAAATAACAGTCTTAAGAATCATAAAAATAAATCACAAAAACTCTGAAGTAGTAAATGTCTCACAAAAGCAATGCGTAGACGCCGATGCCCTGAAGCGATGGAAAAAAAAAAAGATGAAAAGAATAGACAAATAAATAAAAGTAACGAAACATCGTAATAATGGCTTTTATTTATCTGTGTCACTCAGGTTTGGTTTAGCAACCGCAGAGCAAGATTGCGCAAGCATGCAGGTAGCATCGGCCATTCAGTGACAAGTTTACCGCTAACACCATGTCAATACACCAGCAGCCATGAGCTCAGTCAATTGTCACAAGTACCACCACAAATGCCATCATCAATATCACAAATACCAACAAGTCTTCATCAACCACCAAGTGCTGGCAGTAGTGGTTTGCATCAAATACCAACAAGCGTTCATCAAGTACCCAGTGTGCTCGGTCAAATGCCAACAACCATGGCACAAGTACCAAGTACGACTATGAGCACTGGTGGAACCATTCATGGACACTCGGTAACAATTCCTGGTTCGTTGAGTGGTATCTCGACGCCTGGTAACGTTATGCAAATTGGTCAAGTACCACCTGCTGCTCATGCTGCACCAACATCGCTCACACACAGTTCCAGTGAGTTTCCCTTGTCTTCATTATTCTTTCATCAGACAATTCAACATTAATCATCAACACCAAATATTTCCTCTTTCAGGTAATGATTGGTCGAGAACCCAACTGGGATGGGGCCAATTTCATCATTTTCACAGCAATCCAGATTATATATCAAGCCATGGCGTTGATCATCATGGTCATGGACATACAAGTATTGGCGGTCAAGGAATAGGAACAAATACAACAGCACCTGAATGGGGATATGATCAAAGTTATGATTATGCTCAGCACGCCCAACTTCATTACAATCGAAGTGTTGGCGGAATTTTTTAGTCATTTCTGTATTATAATTGTAGAAAAGAAAAACTATCCATTGCGTCTATAACATCTGTATATAAACATAAATGGTTATATCAAATATTAATTTTTTGTATATAATATGTGCATTAAAATGAAGATTAATTTTTTTATTAATTTACTTTATCATGCAATATTTCTGAACATATTTAAATATAAAAAATAGAGAGGAGAAATTAATGATATTCGCAGCTGGCAAATTGTCTTACATGTCAGAAAAATCCATTCCCGATGATCTTGTGAATCTGGAAAAAAAATAAATGTTGATAGTCAAATATATTTAGTTGATAATGATATCAATCTATTTTGAATAAAAAATAATTTTCTCAAAATCTTTAGCTCTCACCTTGTTTAACACAATTCAAGTGAGATACTCACTCTTGAATTATTATCAACAGCATACAAATTGATTCTATGATAATTACTTGACACTACTTGGAAACGTGAAAATACTGAGAACAGGTGAGTTTGATATTTTTAAGAAAAAAGACAAATATGAACAGAAATTTCTTGATTATGGGTATAGTTATGTGTTGGAAATTATGACACAACGAGAGTTTATGATCTGATGTGCTTGAATATGCAAATATTTTCCAATATCGAATGATATATTGCATCGTATTCTATCACCATTTCATATGACGTATCATCTCAATTTTTCTAATTGTTCGATATAAATATCAGTGCATTTCCCTTACTCATTGCTGTGCTATCAAGATGATGAAAATGCATTTATTCTTGTTGCTTGCTGTAAGTAAAAGTGATCACATGTTTTACATTTCAGATCAGTTAGATAAAATCTAGTTACATAATTGATAAAAATTATTACAGATTTGTTTGAAGTTAGTATCAACTGAACAATCGTCGGATAAAATTGGTCTCTCACTTGTACCATTAATTATAAACAATTCTGGTAATAGTAACAATGGTAATAAAGTTGTGAACGGAAATGATTCATTCGATGGGAATTTAGTCAATGGAAATGGCAATGGTGATGATACCAATTCAGGGAATGTATCAAAAAGGCGTCTCGACGTGTTGATAATAAATAATTCAGGAAGTAACAATAGCCAAAATGAAATAACAAATGGAAATGACGAAGTTGATGGAAATTTAGTGAATGGAAATGGCAATGGAAATAATTCGAATTCGGGTAATGTTGGAGACCAAAAGAATGGATCACGACTTGCCACATTTATTATCAACAATTCAGGTGATGATAATCAGAACAACACTGTACAAAATGGAAATGATGATGTCAGTGGAAATTTAGTGAATGGAAATGATAATGGAGACAATACAAATTCGGGCAATGTTGGTAATGAGCCAGACTATGTGGACTATCCAATTGTAGGAGCTTCACCACCTCCACCTCGACGTCCGGGTGGTGAACTGCTTGATTTGATTAATAATTCTCTTCAAGTAATTCTACAACGATTAAACCACAGTCGAGTTGCTAATATACCCGATTCAATTGTAATTTTATTACAACAAGTCAAAAATATTTTGATCAATGTCTTGTTAGATATTGCAAATGTTCTCAATTTTGTACGAAATCGACTTCGAATAATTGCGCTGTCACATTTGATTGATAAAGTCGATGTAATCAGTCGGTTACTACATGAAAAAAATGTTGCACTTCGTGAAATTGTTATTTCATTGAATAATTCTGTGAGAGAAAGAGTTGCTGAGCTTGAATTGATTCCACCTTTACTCGATAAAGTTCTTGATTTATTGTGAGCTTCGGAATAATTTCGTATCATTCATCATTTATATCTGAAAATCAAGTTGAGAATTAGTACCAGCTCCACAAATTTGGTTTTGTAACAGATGAATAGAAATAAATTGCAACCAGAGTGTCGAATTGTGTGTTCAACCAATTGAATTTCATTTAAAATTCGATTCAGATGCATCAGATAATTCATTTTCATTCAATTGATTAAATAATATTGATAATTTTATTAAATCTTATACAGATATACATTAAGTATTAGACACGTATATTGACGACAATAATTATTCATCAAGTAATTTGTCTACAGAGAAATCGTGTTGAGAGACAGAGAAAAGAGAATTTAATTAAGTTAATGATAAACAGCGATTTACATTCGGAATTTTTATGCCAATATTATTATCAAGTTTATTGTCATTAGATCAACCGCATTATTGTCTGAGAATTAATCACACAAATTTCGCAAATACAAATATTTATGCATATATAGGTAAATTGTTTAAACATCCACATATTTTTGAGAATTTTCATTTCCTCTGTTCAATTTTCTTTCTTATATGTCATTCACAGCAATGATACATCGACAATATCGTCGTTATTTTTTATATAATAAATAAAAATTGCAAGCCATTATTACAACCCCAAATCAACATCAAACAATTTTTGCACCACTGAAAATTAAATTAAACGAAAGAATCGAAATGTGAATTGGTCATGGAGACAGATAGAAAGAAATAAACATAAGCAATTTGTTGTTAATATTCGCTCATCAATACAATTTTTTTCCAGATATAATTTTCCCTTCTCCATTCTCCTCACCAATCGCCTTGAATGCATCTCCAAATACCAACTCAAAACGAAACATGGGGATGAAGAAATGAATTTTGGATTCATAGAGAAAAATTCAATCCATAAATACTGAATCAATATTATATTTACGTTTTAATAACGAATAATAAAAGCGAATATCTGGAAATTTTGAACGAGTCTACAATACTCACTACAAATATTTAATATTGTCATAGATATATTGGAAAATCGAAATGAAGAAAAATTTACGATTACAGCAGAACAAATTTGTTTTGTCATATTA
The DNA here is from genome assembly GCA_018881525.1 of Meteorus sp. PSUC_FEM 10030008. Classification (NCBI taxonomy): domain Eukaryota; kingdom Metazoa; phylum Arthropoda; class Insecta; order Hymenoptera; family Braconidae; genus Meteorus; species Meteorus sp. PSUC_FEM 10030008. The sequence continues at coordinate 15,033 of JABMBR010004855.1, forward strand.
TCCATTTACCATTTTTTTTTTTTTCAATTTATCTTACTCCTTTTCTATTATTTTCATAAATGTGATACGTCTCCATCCTTCATTTTTTTTTTGTATTTAATTCACTTTACATATTTGTTTTCTCATAAAATCAGTCGCGTGCTCGCAAATATATTCGCGCGAATGTATAATACACATATTTAATATTTTATTTTGTTAAAGTTGATTCTTATCAAACTGAAAAAGCGTCTTGCGCATTCCCAATGTATCTCCAAGAAGATTTGTAATTGTTTCCATTAAATTTCATGGTGTACAGATGATAATAGTAATAATAATAATCATTATTACAATATTTGATATGAGAGTATTTCCATCTAAGACATAAATTTCTTGTTCATTAATTCAATAAGATTTTCCTCCATTTCACCCCAATATTTTTTTTTTTTTCAATAACCGTATACGATTTGTGAGTAAAAATAATTCAGCCATATTGACACATCAAATTTTTTTTTTACGCTCCCGAAGTCGCCACTGTGATTGCTGCGTCATTGCACAATACAGTCTGCATAAATCTCATAATGTGTACAGTGTATCCATATTTTAGCATGTGTGTATGTGTGTATTGTTGATGCAACAATGAGCCATGAATATACAAGAATTAAATCAATTAATTTTTGCCTTGACATCACCTCGTGACAATAAACTCGTCTGATATTTAAAGATAAATAAATTCTTATCTGACATTAGCATAATGCTATTGATTATCGTTATTATTATTTTTATTTCTTTTCAATTACTCCATGAAAAAGAAAGAAGGAAAATTAAAATGAATATTATTTACAATTATTCAATTGATTATGTGTATAGTTATTCAAAAATGCGACGATTCAATAATGACATGTGAACGAAGTCGTTGAGAGTTTGAATTATTGTTGTATTTTTGGATTTCCTTTTGTTTTCCTTTTTTTTTAGAGGGGTTTTTTTTCATGTTTTATTATATTTTTATTTTCAGACTCGTGGAATAATTTTGATTCGGCCAAATTTGTTTATATTTGTTATATTATAGTGTCTAAATATTCATGGGAGAGCGATGAAGCCGGTGACCATAATAATTATTGTTCGGGGATAAAGGTTTATATTTTCTTAAGCCATGTCGACAATCACCCTGATATAGCGATTGCATGTAATGGTTGCGGTTCCTTGATGTTCTCCAGTGTGAGTCTAACGACCATGTCGGCGAGTTGGGGGAGTTGTTGGACGTGGACCCATCTGGGGAATCCTCCCTGCAAATTATTAATTCGGGTGTTCATTAGTATGTTCATAAACGGAATTTTTAATATTGTTTGTTGATCATTTGGAACTAGTCGTCGATCATCAACGAATTGAATTCATTTAATCAATTCGGAGAACACTAAAATGAGTTTCTCATGTTATCAAAGTTGAAAATATAATTTTCATTCTGTTCTCCTGAACTGAATAAACAATGGAAAATAAAAATAAAAATTAGCTGCTCTAAGACAATTGTCAAAGACAAATACCAAGAAAAAATTGAACACATCTGCCAGTATCGCATTGAATTGAAGAATTTTTAAAACAACAAAATATAGAAATGGTTTCTCAACGTTTGCCTTAGAAGGATCATTCCACCCTCTATGCAAAAACAGAGCAGTTTCCATATTTTCACACATCTGCTTTACCTACACCATTCTAACTTATCTCAAGTAGATGAAAAAAAAAGATCATCAAGCACGAATGTGTTCAATTTTCTCAATGCAGAAACAGCAAATGATACATCAAACAACAGAAAACTGGAACACAAATTGTCATAGTTAATATTCGGTGATGACATACCGACGATAATTTTACAATAAAACCTGAATTAAACAATTCATAAACAATGAGCATTATCTACATAGAGAAGAGAACAAAATCAAATAACAATAACTAAAAAATGGAACATTGATTCGACAAAGGGAAACAGAAAACAATATCTATTGATCTTCATATCAATACGAACTTTGCCTACCCCAGATAGAATACGGGGAAGGGAAAGATGAGACCGACATGTATCAATTCCAACACACAATAAAATAGTTACACACAGAGTCTACGTAATACCAATACGCATGTTGATAGAATGCCACGTTCCACACCCACACAAATTCACTTACAAATACGCAAGAATATGTAATACGTCAATAGGCGATAACGACTTATTGTCTCTAATATATTAAGGCCAACATCATCTAACTAACATTGAAATCAAGTCCAGCACTAGCTCACTAAAATTCTAAATGTACCATCAATGAATATGAGAACGAATAATTTGATTCATCAATGAGTTGATCAATGAAAAAGCAACTGAACTATGTAAGAAAGAACCAAATCAAAACCTTCGTTAGTTGAATAATAAAATGATCAAAATCCAACACTAATTATTGTTCTAATGACAACATCAATCTATCTAAATTGATTAATTTAATAATAAATGATATAGCAATGAATCAATTGTAATTGAATGAATGAACGATAATATTTACAGTATTTGTGGATACCTAGTACTACCGTGTAAATTGAATTAGTACAAAGAGCGTGGACGTTTATGGTCGACAAGTAGACATGAACTAATAAAAATTGAATTAATCCAATCGATTGATTCGACTATGTAATTTTTTTTTCATGTTTTAAGTGTATATTATCTTGATTATTTTTTTTTGTTTTGATGATTATTTGCATTAGTGGCTTCTACTTGAACTATTATCATGGACATTTAGAGCACACGAAAGAATTAATGATGGATAGCACGATAGATGTGAGCCTACTGGTCTGACCTGCCGACCAGATATCGCGTAGAGCGCGAAAATCGTTCTGCCCTCAAGGATGGTAGCCAACCGAGGCGTGCCAGTGACCCGATATGTCGCTTACTTGGTTGGGACATGTAGTGAAAACGCATTGACTGGACCATATCATCATCACCATCATCATTCTCATTATCATCATCATCACCATTTTCGTTGTCATTATAATTGCTCAGCCACTCCGAGGACGAACCTGCTTCTGACATTTCATTTTACCTTTGATATCACTTTACTAAATCTTTCTTTTTGTTTTTTTTTATATCACAGTATCTAATGTGTTTTGTTCACTGTCTTGAGACAGAGGAACAGAAGGTAAATGCTGGGAAAAATTTAAGAGTCGAAGTTGAAAATGATTCTGGCAAGTTGGATAATTGTTGGACATAACAAAATCCTGACGCTTCTTGACATGATTGGACTTCGTGCCTTGGTGTTATCATTGAGTTGATTGAGGAGTACAACATGGATCCAGCTTAACAGAATACTTTCCAAATCCTCTATCAAATTAATCAAATGAAAAAACAATTGTTACTCACCCATAAATCTTTTTTCAGCATTTGGATAACCAGCAGAAAGTGCTTCAATGATAGCATCATAATCAACAATATTTGTATTCTGCATAACAGGCAATGGATACTCCTCGGAGTAATCAATTTGTCTTTTGCCCCGTGATTTGTTTTTAGCATCAACCAATTGGGCCTCAAATAATTGTTGTTGGATCCTTGCTGCATTGTCATGAATATTCATGTCATGATCAATTGATTGAAAATCACGATTTAATTCTGGTGAATCCAAATCTTCAGCATCCAATGAACGACCATGTCGAGTTTGTGGTAAACTCCAATCTCTAGCTAAAGTTCCAACATTTTTCTTAACTAGATCTCTCAAAACACCATTTCTTGCCAATGATGCTATTCCACGTTTTTCATAGGCATAAGGAAAATTGCCTGATCGGGCCAAAGCACCAAGGTAACGTTTTCCAACATATGGCAATGCATAATCACGTGCCAATGATGCAATGTTGCGTTTACCCTTTCGCATTGGGAGAATATAAATGCGACCGAGTGTTACCCCTCCACGTTTTGATGCAGTATTTGGTAACATTCGATCACGAGCTAAAGCTGCAATATTACGTTTACCATTTGGCAACGAATAATCACGAGCAAGTGACGCAACATTACGTCGACCTGATGGTAAAGCAAAGTCACGAGCCAATGCACCAACATTACGTTTACTACTATGGAAATCTCTTGTCAATGATTCAATGTCCAATTCGCCATTTGGTAAGGTATATTCACTGATTATCTCATCAATACTTTTCCCAGATTCTTCACCCGCATTGCCAACGTAAGCCTTCAATAGATCTTCAGGACTCAAACTGCAGCAATCGACCATAGCGTCAAATTTTTATTAATAAAAGGAAAAATTGAGTCAATTCAAACAGGTAAACTCACAAACATCAACTAAAATTTTACAATTTTCATGCAAACAGCTAAATTCAATGAAGAAAAATTTTTTTTTTAGCTTGTATTTCGTCTGTTTAGACTTTTCATTACCTGAGTTGACTTCTCTTCTCCTCGTCTTCATCACTGCCATGATTCCTATCCTGAATTGATATTGGTAAATCACCATTCTTAGCCAATGTTGCAATGCTACGTTTTTCTGATTCAAATGGCAACACATCAACACGTTCAGGATCCTCAACCATCCTCTGTGCATGTTCAATTGCACTCAAATACGCGCGCATTGTTGGATCACTGAATATTTCATAGTACACACTTGCTGGTAAACAAATTTTTTCATCATCACTATTATTTTCCGAATTTAATACTTTCAAATGAGCAAATTCATTGCGTGAATCTTGAATTATTCGTGCACTTCGTGAATACGCTGCCAAATTTGAGCTCACTCCAGGTAAACGTAAAAAAGCGAAGAATGTTTTACGTGGTAAACATTGTTCTTCCTCACCCTCTTGACCTGTAACCTATTAAGAAGAAAAAAAAAATTACAACACGTACAAATATGAATAATGCAAACGTACAATGAAGGAAATCATTCGATTAATCTTCCCAGTCATTAATTCTCTCACCAAAACCATATTCCGATGAATTTCAATAAACTGTAATCGATCGAATCTATTAAAACTTTGTCCGTTTATTAATTCACCAAACAATGAAAAAAAAGGGGGAAAACACAAACCAATTTTTCATCATTAATACTCGATGAATCAAGTTGAATTGCTCTTCAGTTTCGATGGCAATAAAAATTAATTCAAATTGGATTTGTTGATTATTTCATTAATTCAATTGCTGGTTGAATTATTACTCAGAATATTAAAAAACCTCAATTTTCCACATGTATTTTGCATGGAAACGAAATCTCCTGGATCAGTTTAAATTATTTGATAACCGCTGGTATTTGCATGCAATTATTTAGCCATAAAACTCCGATGATAACATCTGTACTACGTGAAATCGTGAAAGACATATAAATATA
>JABMBR010004856.1:0-20353 GCA_018881525.1 Meteorus sp. PSUC_FEM 10030008
GCCGGCCATATTTGTCGATATATACTTTCATTATAATTCTTGTAAGGAACTAAACCTGTAGAATTTTGAGGTTCCACAGCAAGTGTTATCCTAGAACCAGCGAGATTTTTGGTCCGGTCGAAATCCCAACCTTCGCCGATGTTCGCTAAAGGGAGAAATATGATGGAAACTTCAATCACTATCCGTAATGAAATTTAGATGTCACATCTTATATTGTAAGTTCTTACCTGCATCAAATTGCCGACGATACATCGACCATCCAGATGATTGTCTTGAAGATATTGGAACTTGTTGCCATTCGTTTGGTGCTCGACTCGTATATGGATTGAACATGAAAATCATTGATTTTAAATTATTATCAACGCAGAGAAAATAAGTTTTAATCAAGTTCATGGTCCACGAGAGTTTTAAAATTCGCCTCGAATCTCTACATCGTCCGTTTGAATTGTCCAATATGATGAATGGAGCCATGACATCCCATCGCGCAGAATTTTTGAATGTGAGCAACATTCTCTCATGCTCTGACTCAGATCGCGGCGTCATAATGAACAAATTGCGGAATCGCCGTAATTTAACCGGTTCGTCAATCAACGACGCGTCGTTGTAGATAATCATTGGAAAAGATTCACTTTCTTGGATAGCCTCGATGGTCAATGGATCAGAGTTACCATGCACGACCACTTCCTTGATATCCGCATAGTTTTCCAATAAAATTTTGACCTTCCAATCGGGCGGAGATCATGCGATATAGTACTCTGAAAGTTCGTGACAAGAATAGAAAAAGATAGCTCACCGCCATTTCATTGATTGATCGAACAGTGTTAAAATTTGATCCAGGGATCGGTGTCATATATGCGCCGACAATTAGGAATCCGAAGACAATTTGGGTACCGCCTAACACAAACTTGAGAAACATTATCTCTCTGGATCTACAGAACTATGTTACGAAACACTTCGAATGGTTGCCGACTTCCAACTAAATGTGCAATCAATCATGAACTCCCACGAATACTTGGCATGACGATTGCTTTTGTCGATATCGTAGGATATGAGTACACGTGGACAATTGTCATTCGTTATCTTGCGAACTACATTACTCGCGTGTGCAATAAACCAAAGTCATTTGAAATCAACGGGAATGTCAACACCTGGACATTCTCGAGAAATCAATAATGGAAAATATGAATATTCCAAAGTCATCAATATTTTCCTAAGAATGTAGTTGATCGTCATAGTAGCTAAGATCCGAACTGGTCCCTCTAATGACTCAGGACTTTGTAAAAGAAAGTGTCGTGAGATGAGTTAGAAAAAAGAAGGAAATGTGCCCTCCGATGGCAAAACCGCAACATCAGTCGCATATACTTTTTTTTTCACTTCAATGTTTCATAAATCAAACGTAAAGTTCACAATGGAAAGAAAATACATGGACCAACAGTCCATACGATTCGTCTTAATAATACATGAATGAATGAATGAATGAAATTGAGAGATGATCTGGTTTCCCATTGACAATCACTCCTTAACATCTATACGACAGCATCCAGCACTTCTTCCTCGATATAGAATCGATTCTGAAATCTTCAATTGTCTATACTTATGTAGTAACGATTCCTTTCTCAAAATCATAACTTTCATGTATTTGAATGAACATACGTTGAAGTGAATTCAACGGTCTTATATTTCAGGGTAGTGTATTGCGATTATTGTTCGCCTGGAATTGACTTTTCCTAATCAACACAAATTTTCATACCGATATGTCAAGGTTGTACTCGGCCTTCAACAAATTGGTTTTATTTTTGACAAACCGAATGGTTGAATCATCCAATTCATCTATCATCTCTGCGAAAGAAGATATTGCTTGTTCATATTGATGCGAATCCGTAAACAGAAATGTTCAGTCTTTTTCGGTAATTTTGGGAAAATCCATCGAATCACAAGATAGGGCGGTCTCAAATGGGAGTTCTTTTCGCTATCAATCATTTCTATCTACATCATCAACCAAAGTACTATCAATATTATTTCAAGATTTTTTCACTTCAACATTTTTTTCGGAATACTCTACATCAGAAGTAAGACGTTTGTGATACTTGTTGTGAAGAAATGATAGAATTTTATTAAAACTACCGATTTCGGATTACACTTTGTTCTCGTATTTTGAAACTAGTCACTAGTCAAAAAAACGACTATTTTCATTGACATATTAATATTATTGATACAATTTCATATAGTTAACAATTAAGTGTCAACATTGAAGTCATCAAATGGTGAGAAATTGTTTTTATATGAGTCTTCTTTATGCTATTTTTTGTTAGCACTAGTACAGTAAGCGTTCAGACTTCGTTTTTCGTAATTTGAAGGATGAAAACATGGGATAAATCGGTTTTCATATGAATAACCGCATTGGTTCTTCTCAACATAGTGTAGCATTTTCAAAAAATCGAATCAGACATATTTTCATCGTAAATTGAATGAATAATTCAAAAACAATAGTTTCATAGTATTACCATGACTACCAGATGGTTTGAAAAACAAAATTAAAAAATTAACTCGTTACTTTTTAAGATCCTGTGGACCGATATAGCCCTCATTTTTTTTCCTTAAAATTACTACCATCCCCTAAAATATATCCAGCACCCAAATCAATCGATTCACAGGGTATTGAGAAAATGATTTTTCCTAATTTTCACTATTTTTTTATTTATTCCGGAACCGTAATAGATCGAGATCTGAAACTTGTAGAATCAAAGTATCTTATTAGTACCAACATCCTCAAGAATAATGTGCCTGATATTTTTCTGGGGTTAATTCGGTACATTTATTGGCCATTGGCCTGTTGTTGTTTACTACCTAAAGAACTGGTGATTGATTTTTGTTTAGGTATTCATATGTGTTTTTGTATTGACATCAATTGTTAACCATTTCAAGTTAAAATTGATGTATTGTTATGAAGGTCTCAATTTGTGTAGTTATTAAGAAAAATGAGCGGATATAATAGAGAAAGAACAGCTGTAATTCACGATTTACAATTGATGAACAATTCATATCCTGAAACGAATTCGATCTGGGAATTCTCCCTCTCAAAGATTCCAACGAATTTTCCCAAGTGATAAATTTTCAATATTCACCAATGCGCCTGGATAGTTTTGCATGTAAATGAAATTGTACGCACCACTGGCAACGATAATTATCATCACCTATACAAAGATTTAGTGATTTTAACACCAATGAGCCGTAATATTGGTGATGCTCACATCACACTTCACAAAATTACGTATTGGCACAATCTCAAATGCTCGTTCTATGTTCGCAGTTACAACTCAAAGTTCAATTTAATGACATCAGCAAAAATCATGAATAAAATCTGAATCAATTGTTCTGAAAAAAATTGATTTCGCATCGAATATCTTCGAAATATTATATCATCTGTTTAAAATTTCAAAAAAACACTGATTCACTCAATATCAAACAACAGATGTTCCTCAATGGAGATCAACAATAGAAGATACTCTGTATACATACATTTTTCTCATAAATTTGATTCATTGTGTGAGACCTCTACATTTCAAAAGAACCTGTCGTCGCACCTGGTTCCTTCACCAACAAGCACATTGAATAGTCATTTAACAAATCTCAGTCACGAATCTGTTTGTAGAAATTACCGATCATATAATTGCTTCCTTCCTATTCGACACACAATATCACCTGCCAAATGTAGTCGCAGACATCATCGAATTAAACAAAACAAGTGGATGAAAATCTGAACAACGAACTTCTCAAACAATGGATTAATCTCAATAACGCAATAATGAAAATATCAGAAGGCAAGTGACAATTATTCGAAAAAACTATAACTATCGAAATGACTATTTCTACTTCATGGACTCAAACAACCCTGAAAGTCCAGAATTTCTATCATCACCACCTGAAATTCATGAAAAACTTTCCCAAACATAAATAAATTGATCAAAACTCATATCCCTGTTGAAACAAACATCTATTCAATTCCATATCGTATTTTATAACGTAATGCAACTCGTAAAGTTGCGAGCGGAGTATCCATGTATCTATCTGTACACCCATCTATATTCGCATATTTGTGTGTTAGCATGTGGAGAACCTCTTGCTCATCTTGTTGGAATAAAACCACAAGTGCAATAGAGACAAGAAGTGCAGTCCGATGCACATACGATAGAGCTATAGAACGCAAGAGAGGAATAGCAAGAGAGAAAGCGCAAAAAAGATGATGATAGCGAAGGGGGTGGAGGAAGTGTGCGGAGGGGCAACTAAGCGTCCTTAGCTCTCGGACAGTTCGGCCTTGAGACGCAGCGACGCTCAATGCAGCAGCAAGTTACAGCGCGTTGGAGCAACCACAAATATATACATATATATCTACACTATTGACTTTCAAGATGCTCTTCTGACTTTATTCACATTGCACCGGAAGCTCTAATTCCTTCTTTTATATTTCTTTTGGCTTTCGTCTTGAGTCGGATCATTCGTTCCAAAATGTACGACATCGATTGTACGTTAGACATCATTTGATGGTCTTCATTGTTGTTGTTATTCTTGTTCACCATGTTTTGTGTTTCGATGCATATTTGAATTGGTTGATGTGAGCTCATTCGAAATTCTACATGGATGATGAAGTAGAAGTGAATCATTCGCATATTCAAGAAGCATCATAAGTATTGAAGAGTTATGAAGTCAGGCAGGTATGATGCTGTATCGAATGCACAACCAAATGTTTTGATGGCATTGGTCCAATATTATTTGTATCTTAGCCCAGGTTCTTTCGGTATGTTGATGCGTTTGTGCAAATGTGACCCATGCGATAATATAACGATGATGAATATATTTCAATGACATAAGAACGTTGATTAGGATTTTATATTTTTTTTTCATTCAGCTACTTGTATTCTTGACTTGACCTATTACAGGTATTCCAATGATCTTTGATTGAATTCATGCTGGTCGAGAATGTCGTAAAAGATTCTGCGAGATTTGTCAAGATGGAATTTATGCGAGGGAGATATTTGGAATGTCATCGTTTGTTCACATTTGGCATGAGCGATTGAAAAAAGTCGATGTGTTATCATGAATGATGGTGTTGGTTATTCGAGGGCGAATATTTTGAGGGAGGTACAATGTCGACTTTCATATGAAAATGTATTTATGCTGATGATTATGCACGATTGCAAATGTGGTCATATGGATGAAAGTCGTGTCACCTTGAACTTCAATAATGTACGTAGCATGACCATGATAAATGTTGTGGATTCAGTGGTGTCATGGGAACGTGGGTCTCGTGGTGATAATTGACGTTACATACGGGACAAGCATGTTGGTTTGTATGCCAATCTACGTGGCATTTGTGAACATCGAGAATTTCAATATCTGGTGGATACTGTGGCAATCGATAATAATCATCAATATTTCATATAGAGAAAATCCTATTTGCCGGTATTATGTTTAGTGTGTTAATATCCAACATATAAATTTTTACAAAAAGTAGTGGGATTTGTGGTCAGTTCCAATATACATTAAGGATATGATGAAGAAAAAATTGGTCTCTCCTTATCCATTCGATTTATGGATCAAACGAATGAGAGATGAAAGATTCTTCTTCAGTGCAATCGATTAAATGATTTCTACTGCCTGAATGTTCCATTGCAACTATGCCGATATACAATTTTGCACGCAAATGAGTACGCAATTATCACGTAGAACTGGAATTTTTCACGTGTGCTAAGATTTTATGATATGGATATGGGTGATGAAAAATTCCTGCAACGGCAGCACTGCGTATTTATGAAGATTCACGAAGACGCCGCCGTCAATCGACAACAGTTCTCAGGTCAGACAAATTTGTTCATCTAATCAGTGAAAGTGAAAATGTTCCTTAAGTTGATGCTGATTCAAATTTTATTCCTTCGAAGTTTGATAACAGTTAGTGGTTGGAATGTCTTGATACCAGATGTAAATTGTGATGCAACTTGTGCTATCAATGTAATGACGGTAAGATATTCCCTCTGGGTTTTTCGATAGCTACGTTAGAATTTATGACGTCGAGTTAATTCAATATTGTCTCACTCTGTCAAGGTGGAAATTTCGTCAGAATGCTATGTGGATATGAAAGAAGTTGTCATTCATGGAGACACTGATGAACTTGCCGATGAATCTTTCAGTGAGAGCGCAATCCTGTCCACAATCATATTTGTTGATGCATCATTAATTGTTGAACCCGTCACATTGCGAACACACCACAATTCTTTTGACATGGCAACAAAATTTTACAAACTATCAAAAAGTCTCCCCGATGGGAACGTCACCGCCCAATTCGTCTTCCTGAATACTTCAATTACGGAATTCAGAAATTCCAGGCAGATGTTGAAACTGGTATGGACAACGAATCCAGTCAAAACTCATTTTTCAGATGTTGATGACAATTGACACTGATAATTTTTTGAACACTACTTATCTGAAATATTCAAACGGGATGTGGCGAAGGCAACACCACCAGAGATTCTTCCCATTTCTATCTCAATGTTGGACTGGATTCTCATCTTGTTATTAATCGATCTGGAAGTCGTAACCATGTCTTTCACAGTAGAGAAAAGAATGAAGGATGAAATCATATGAAGACGTGAAAAGAACTGTGCTGTTATACGAAATACTGAAACATGCTGACGTGAATTATTGGATCAAATCAAATCTACTCCGCGTTTGTTGACAAGCTCTTAACCACAATCAATCTGAACGATCATAATTGCGCCGGAATGTCGCAATCGATATCAGATTATAATATCTGAAGATTTATTTTAACAAAACACCAGATTTATCCAATGAACAACTTGGTTCATTTTTCTATATTATCAATACCCATCGCATATGTTTGTGAACGTTTGCATAACTCAATCAGTCATGTTGCAATATTCAATACTCATTTCGTGTTACAAAGCATAACAATTCCCATAAAAATGAAGAGTTATCCGTAATGAATGCCAAGATTTGGTATGTTGATTCGCGAATCTTTGTGACAAACTACATTCGAACAATAATATGAGTAACTGTCAATTCCCTGATCTCACTTTGTCAAGATCTATTCAATGTCCCTATCAAGGTCCCGTCCACAACGCAACAAGCAATAACATCATGTCTCACCTCGACTACCCCAGTAGTTGAAATGACGAATTATTCGCCAATTTTTAATTGCAAATATTGGGAAATTTCTTCACACTGTCAAATCACTGAATTTGACAATTCTCACTGAAACATCGTCTGAGAAGTGAAGAGAACCAGCCGGTTTGCAACTGCCTACAACTTTGGATTTTGGAAATCCGGGGACTGTCCACTATGTCATGTCCTCATAAAAAATGTACAATTTCATACCAGTTCGTCTGATATTCAACAAGCTTCCACTTAAACAACTGAATCGTTGAGGTAAGTCAATCGATGGCTCTGAGTTCCGCGAAGAATAGTGTTGAAGTCAGTCGTAACTGCGTTTACAAGCAGATCTTGTATCTAAAAGTCCGTTCGATTATCCGCTGACCCACAACGCTTTTGCACAGTGTGAAACCTTCTAGTGAGCCGGTTCACTCATCAGCCTACGATGATGATGTGTCTGTGAATAACCTGCATGAAGAGACAAAGAGGCAAAGTAGGAATGAAGCTATGACATGGTGTGATTGTATCACACATACAGAGTATGCAGAGTTGAATTGTTTTCATTCGTATTGTCCGTATTCACTTTCTGACCCCGTTGTGCAGATAAATTTAACTGCAACTAATTCAAGCCCATCACACGTGTAAAGTTATACGAATGAAGTTTTCTTCCTTCTCTCATTCTCCTCTTCTATGTTCGGTCTGTTGTGTAACGTGCGACGGACATTTTCATTTTGATGATATTAAAAATTTATTTTAGATTGTGTTATTGATAGCTTCCTATCTTAACTTTACTACAAATAGAATTGTGCGGCAACAAGTGATCTGAGGAGTTTGCGTGAGTCACAATAATTCTTTTCAATGTTATATCGTTCACTTAAGAATCGGAATTGGACCAGAATAGAAGCCAAATATTATTCCTGAGAGTTATATTGGGTGTTGATTCTGCGTTTTTTTTTATTGTGCACTCACCCTGGAACTGATAATCAAATTTTTGACAAAACAGTGAGGACCATCTGATATTGGAACTGTGTTGGTTGAAAATGAAAATGATCTCCTAGAACATGAACATTATGAACGTTACAGAAACATCTTCAGCAAAATATCGATGAAGAAGTTGCTGTTCTACGAGTGGAAAACTATTTCATCAGCTACTTATGTCCACAGAATGGAAGTAGGAAATAGAAATGAATTATTTTCTCGAAGGAACTGAAAATTAGTCGACACCTCAACTTGAAGACTCAACGAACTCTTGTCGTTTCTTTCAAACAACCATTGACATTGATGGATCTTTAATGATCTGTGAAAGTGAACAACATTTTTCACCATGGATACCAAACAGTTATTCAGTTAAATTGATTTTTTTTTTCCACTTGTCATCTCACAATTTAATTTATCCAACGACGATGTTCATCTCAGAGACATCACGCGACACCTAAATTCTTGTAGAACATTTAACTCTCCACAACGTCCTCCATTTTCATGTGCCATACAATAATGACAAGTGGATCAACGTGAAATATTCACAATAAAGAGGAAACATATTCTGATATTTCAAATTTCCAAAATGGAAGAGAAAAAGACGAGCAAAGTCAACCACGATGACCACTCGTCATTAATCTTTCCATTTTTTACCTTCACAAACAATTTTTTCTCATTCTCTTTCCATTTCACGCATCAACCAACATTTGCATCATCAATCCTTCAACCCATCCAATCTTCATCTTAAGTACTTCCAATGTCTTTTCACCCGGCAAAAAGGAAGACGACAAAATATCATCTCGGATTTTTCTTCGTATTCATTCACATTCATCAGATCCTAAATTTTATCCCAACCATCACCACAAAATTCGAACAAATTCATGAACCGAAATTAAACATTCTAATAATATCTGAAATAACAGTGAAAAAATTGTGAAGTACGTCACAGTCAGCTGTTAAATTCAAAATAAATTAACAATCAGTGAATACATTTCATTTAATTTATAGCACCATTGCAATTTAATCATGTGTGTACAAATACATTCAACATCGACGATGACGGACATACAAACACACAGACATATAAGCCATGTGGCTTATTATATGTGTGGTGTGTGCGCGCGAATGAATAGGATGAAAAGGAAGGCGAAATAGATAGTCACTGACGCGGTAGAAAAGAGAGGTTTAGCAAAAGATAACCTTGAGAGTCAGTGAAGCGACGGCCATCTTGGTTTGCAAGATGCACTTTTGCTTTTTTGCTAGTCAAGTCTCAACGTTCCACGTCTCGCTTCTTCCAATACACAAACTCTGTCTCACATTTTGTTGTGTATATATCACTACTTGTTCATCGTTAACTCTCATTCTCTCTTTTTCTTTGGCGTTTGCTTTTTTCTTCTCCTCGCAACGTCGTCGCCACTATGCCTAAAGCGCAGCATCCTCCGCTCCATCCGTTCGTCCTACATGCCTCCTACCACAGATTACTGACATTCAATGCAACCGCCTTCTTCAGCCGCGATGTCGTTTTCCTTTTTCATCGTGTCCACTTCTTCTTCTTCTACTTCTTCCACTACTTCTTCAGCTCCTTGTTTTCCATCTTGCTCTTGCACTCGTTTCAACGTCTCATGCTTGACCCCGCAACGCAATACATCGTCATCGTAAATCATTTTTTGTTCTATTTTTCTTCTTTTTTAGTTAAAAACCTCGCCCGAATACATATCACCCTTCGCTGCTGACAATGAGCATCTTGAGTGGTGTTGCAATTTTTTATTTGCTCTTTTCTTCATTTTGATTTGATGATGAACGAATTTTGATCGTCATTTGGGATTATTCTTCGTGGGGTTTGGTAAGACATGTTGATGGTGATATTCGAATGTTTCATCTGAATTTCTTGGTTTGGTACATTCCCCGGAAAATTTTCGAAATATCCATTTGCTTCTATCTCCTTCCAAATATTCCTGGACGTTCAATGGAAGACCTCCCATAATTTCATTAAAATTGTACTTTTGCTAAAAAATATCGCAATTGTGTAATAATTCACAAAAAATGTTCAAATCATGATGAAAAAAAAAAGTAAGAACTAAAATTGGATTTTTTTTCTCATTCAAGATCCTTTTTTTGATGGAACCAACTCTTTCATCTCATAAATGATGACTTAACGACAACTCGATTCGAATTATGAACTCAAATTGTGGATGGATTGAATATTTGCGATGATTAATTTTATATTTCACAGCATCATGACATTCAAGTGTTTATTCTGATCAATTATACAAAAGCTTATACTCAATCAATAATGCATGGACATGTATAAATGCACTTGAATAAATGTTCTGATCATCACCCGTTGCATGAATATCCATGTGTTTGTTCACACAGTTGCAAAGCTCAGTGATTCCCTGTCAATCATTCAACTTGATATTGGCGTCAACGTCACTAACGCTATTGTCATATGTACATACACCAACATGAGTGCCTACACATTGTATACGTCACTCACGTGCCTTCGTTGTTCTTTGATGTCATCACCATTACATAAAATTGTAATGACGTAAAAATTTATTGGAATATTTATTTTTCTTGCAACCTCTTGCATTATTTCATTGAATCATCTGAAACATCGGTTGAAATGCGATTGTTATAATTATTTTATGTTAACATTAGCCCGAAATTGGGATGGATGTTGATCAGGTTAAATTCGAGTGAATCCAACGAAATTGAAGTCCACAGTTGATAATTTTTTTACATCTGATTTTTATTATTCTTCATGAAATACAAATAACATTTGATAGATGTGTTGGTGTATTATGAGGCAATAACAAATTGATTTATGTAATTATTCTTCCAACTTTTTTTCTTGAATTCTCTTGCGGAAAATGATAATAAGAAAATTCCGAGATTTATTATACAGATAAATCTTAGATTGTATCGTTGTAAATTTTCGAATTTGTAATTTTAGTTTCATCGATTTTTCCTGCATATGAGTATTTATCCTTTTTTTTGGATTTCAGTAGCAGCAGATGTAATAATTAACTTCAATGTTACGTTTTTACAATGAGACTTCAGACTTCAATACTGCAAATGAACTTTGTTCTAATTAAGACAGAATTTTTTTTCAGCTTAGTAGAGTTCATAAATAATTCAATCACGGTTAATTGTATCGTTCACCGTGCATTGAGAGTCGTCTTTCAATGCTATGATTTTTCATTCCCCTCTTATGATATTTATAAAAAATATTGTTTATCAATTATATGAAAATAAGTGAAAAGAAAACGATTTGTTTCCTAGTAATCAGATGTATTTGAATGAATTAAAGTTCCAACTTGATTCTTATTGATGAATCTTGTGACGTGGAAGAGTTGAGATCCGAAAAATGAATGATGAAAATTGTCTCCCGCATGTAAGAATAAAGTACGAAATGAACGAATTTAATTGCTGCATGAAGAAAAAATTGCTAATTCTAAATTTTTATCTTTATAGAATTTTTTTAAGCTCTCACTCTGTTCGAATGTCATCGTCCAAAAATACTTTGTAGTTTTATGGTGGCCGTTAATGATGAGGGGGAGTCGAGCAAGATGACTTGAACGAAGTCGTGCGACGTCGTTCGGATGAAATTCATTCATGAAGATTATGGAGCTTTCACCATTTTGTTAAATAATGACAGCGCACAGTTCAGCAAATTCTGATAAATATCACTGATTTTCATCTTTTCACACAGTTTCATATGATCATTTCTTTCAAATTTCCGTCAATTTAATCAATTAAATGAATTACATCGTTTGACGAAATTATTGAATTTACATACTCGTAACAAATCAAAATTGAATTTCGAACAATTTTTTCCTTTTGTCACAGTATTGTTATCGTGAAATACGTTTCATCACTAGAATCATAAAAATTAGTATTCATCAATTCCGTAAACCAATAAAAAAGAGTTGTGAAATTCACACTTCTGGTTATGATTTCACATACCTTAAATAAATATCTGTGTTTCAAATATTATCTTCGCACTTGCAATTATCGGAGAAATTCTGTTTGCGATTCGAGTACAAATTTGTGAAACACAGATGGAACAATTCTCGATGAATAATTAAAAAATTTTATGAATTTCCCCTCGCGATTAAACAGCATCGCGAATAAATACTGAAAATCAAGCAGAAAATTTTTCATTAGCTCTGAATTGTATAGAAAATTTCTCACAGGTGCCATTGCAACCCCAACATTTAAAGTATTCCATCAACTGTGAATGAATCTCATTACCAGAAAAAAAACATCAACTCTGAATTGCCAATACCTAATTAGAAGACTCGTGCGCGGATATCCGGAAAAGTCGTATAAATAATCATCGAGGATATGACAGTGTCATGAATGCGCCCACACACAAATGCCAAACACTCTGACTCAAATTCAACCAGCCACAAGACATATTCACAAATTTATCCATCTCTTTGCACACATTCATATATAACTACGTATTATTCACATATTCTGATGTGTTTTCATTGCATGTGTCTGTGTGTTTGAGGTTCGGGCGGGCTCCGATCGTGGCGCCGCCACACGAATGCCGCGGCGTGAAAGGTAAATATTGCGCCGGCGGCGCAACGAACAATCGAGCGCCGCAGTCGCGCGCTTGCACTCTCAGCGGTTAGCGGAGGCTGAGTGTACGCAATTGAATATATATATTTAATTCGTATATACATGTTTATACTAAGAATAAACTACAAACATTCACAATTCAATTAATTGAATCCAACAAGCAAAATACCCCACTCCCAATTTCAAATACATAACCTATAAATCACCATTCACTCAATTGTGACGCGTTTAATTCCGTGGTAAGTCATTGGTTCGTTCTCCTTTTTTTTTCTTCTTTTTTTTTACACGTCTCCTTGTCGGTGACGTTGTTGTTTTGTGTATCACCGCGTGAGAACGAGTTGTCGGCGGTAAATGAAAAATACACGTACATGTAAACACACTCTCGATACACTGACAGACATTGCAAGAGATAGTGGAAGTAAACAGAAATATACACAAGAAAAAATAAAATATAATACGGGAAAAGAAGAGGTGTAACAGAGAGGACGAAATATTCACAAATTTTCATTTTGACGATTTGATATCGGCGTTGAGAGAATGACGACGCGCCGGTGTGTTTATTGCGTCGACGCACGTTATGCAGACTCACACGTTTGACCCATCGATCCTCATATAATAAGTACTAATAATAATAGTAATAACAACATCAAAGAGTATGACAGTATCTAAATTCTGGATGTTCAACACCGTTATAGCGTACTAACTCGAATGTGAAGTACATGATACATATATTAAATTTATAAATGTTGGATCCATCCAAGTAAACCGGAGAGCAATAATTAGAATCACACGATGTTATGACTTCATGCGTTCAATTTTTGGCCATTGAAGGGGGTTGCAGTTACAGAAATACGTAATTTGAAGTTTTTATATTTATATATAGAAACCAACTTACGGCTTCAGATCAATCAAAGTATGCCCCACAATTGGAACACCTCCTGTTCTTTAGAAGCAAACAGCATAAAATTCCCAAAGGGAAGAAGAATATTGCACAGAACAAACCCAGACAGGTGTAGTCGTCTTCTAGGATCCCGACCTGAAATGTTCGAAAAATATTGATGGAATATAATATGGACATACATTTCCCCAATGAATATGTTTGTCATCAACAACAAGAAGAGGGACATGATCTAGATATTCTCTAATATAGAGGTTGCGATGATTCAATATTTCAATAGTTGGAATGAAGTGAACATATCCAATTCCAGACAATCAGTATGATTGATCAGATGATACAGGATAATGAGTTCAGAAGAAAATTACATTGCAACATAACGATATGTTTCATCTATGATCAAACGAGTTCATTATTATACTGATACGTATTAGGGGTTTATGACCACTGGCGACAAAATTGAATTTCTAGAATAATTTTCGAACACACCGAAAATACAATGATACAATAAATCGTGTTTGAGAGCACTCATGATTATGAACCTTGCCACATGATGAAATCAATGAGGAATAGAGCGAAGCGATAACGTAACTGTTGTTACTCTAATCTCACAATATTTTACACTTGTTAGCAAACGAGTACATACGTATACAACATATTTCAATGTTATATATGAGGAATTTATAGCGTTTATCTTTTTCCACGATTCATCACATCTGCAAAATATCAGATTGAGGGATGTGAAGTACATGTAAATACTCACGCGACATGCTGGACATGCTCCAACAACAATGATCTCAGGTACAATGACAGTGGTCGTTCCATACGAGGGTATGGGGGCACCTTGATATGGGGTAGCATTACTTGGATAATAACCAGGAGGTGGCTGCCACGAGGAAGGTCCTGCAAAAAAGTTCATTGTCATTCTACATCATTGTAACTATGTCGGTTTACATAATGATTGAGGGTCAAAAAAGGCATTCATGGGAAAGGCTGAATCATAGAATGGGACAGTTGATATTCTTAATGAAATGAGACATGAACCCATTTTGAAAAATGAATCGATATGGCAACTCGAACATAACCTACATGAAAAATGAATTTTCTTGCTCTACCTTGCGGAGCAGTAGCAACTGAATAAGGTGGTGGTTTATCGTCTTTTACATAAAGTGGCTGGTTCTCCATGATTGGTTATGAAAGTTACCGATACGAAATTCTGTTGGGTGTTTGTATATCATCGATGTCAAAACTCATCAGCTGATTTGAAACGTTATCATGATGATTTTGACATCTAATTGGATTGAAGGACGTTAAGTACTATAATCAACGAAGAGCTCGAAAATCCATTTTCTGCTGACACATGACAGGAATGGTTCGTACCTTGACCACCAGTGGTTGACAGTGTCTCCATCTCCATAATCGACTGTAGACAAGTTGACGCTGACTATCAATTGTTTTTGAAAAGTTATATGCCAAAAGATTGCTCACAATATGCTCATACCAAATATACAATTGCTCCACCGCTATAACTAATCGCTAATTAATCAATCGTAATTGAAAAATCAAAATTTAATTCGCGATTATCTCTTAATTATATGGACTTGTTCTTATCGCAATTAGAGTCAAAAAACTAATTACCTTTTTGTCTAACAGCAATGATAATTTTTTTTTACAAAAAATTATTCCTTATTAATCAATAAGATCAATAATTACGTTTCGTCTTGAAGCCCGCGCGTAACAATTGTGACGTCATTGTCGCGACACAATTTGCTTGCCGCTTTTATGAGGACAAGCCATAGTGACCTATCAGGTTACATGTATATACATCCATGTAAACCACTTCAAGATGTTTACTATTTCATTCGAAATGTTGCTGGATGGTCGTCAGGAACGAAATTATTGTAACTACAATTACAGTTGGAAAAAACCGCTATCAAACAGGTAAATGAGATTGATTGGTAACAAAGCTTACTCAATACTTCATACTGAGCGTGAACAATACAGAAAAATATCAACTGTTCTGACAGTTGTTGTTGGTCTGAAATCAAGAGCGCTAGATCGGGAAAACGAACTTGATGATGAAGGACCTAATGCAGATATATTTTCCACTGGTGGCGGATGGTCTATTCCAGTTAGTAGAGAATTTAATTGGAATGTTGTCAACGAATATGACCATAATTCAAATGTCAAATGAATAGAAAGAATTGTTGAGGAAGTACGGGGTATCTGTGATAGAAAATATAAATAGGGCGCTGAGCAGAGGAAACTTAGATGACATAATAAACGATTTGAGGAGAAACCAGTAAGAGTCTATTTCCGCTCGACCATTGGATGTTTGAAATTCATGAATATAGAGAGTTTGCTATTTCAAGTAACAGCTCAATTAACATACATGTATTCAGAGGTCAAGCAAATTTGAAGTTTCCATATCGATTCAAATTTCTATGAAGAATCAAAAATACCGTGGTCCAACTTTATATTTCCCAAAATTCATCTATGCAATTCTAATATTAAATCTAGGAAAATATTGGAAATAGCGATCATCCATACCTGGTGGCTTGATTTTCTCATTCTTGAACTCATTACAGGTATCTGCACCAAATAACACAATGATTGCGCCTAGAAAAGATGAGAAACGCACACTCACACCGCTTGGAACGTTTGATAGAGCAGCGATTACTCGACTGCGTTTATTTCGAGAAACTATTGTGAAATCATCGCCTTCTGTTTCTACATCTTCACGACTAACTCAACTACAAGACTTGGATGTGACACATCATCAGTTGCAGTGCACATAATGGCGAAATACGTATTCGAAGAAGAATACGGACTGGGTAGAAAAGAGCAGGGAATATCGGTAGCATTACAAGTTGAAAAAACGCGTGAACTAGGTGTATGGATCGTTGAAGGAAAAGAACAACTCATGCCACCTCCCTCACCAGTCAGTCTCAATCTTTCATCTCCTGTGAATACTCCAGGAAATAAAACAACAATTACCAAAATTATGAAGTCGCTGAGCAAGGTGATTGTAACGAGGAACATATCTATTCTATCTGGTATTAGCTTCAAATGTGTGAATCGAGTGGAAAAGGGAATTTCAAATTGGGAATTTGTGGGATGAATTGTCGAAGAGTTGAGAATGATTGTGAAGTCGGTCCTAAGTTTCAGGCGAATTCATACTCCATCATTCACATAGGCATAGAATTTTCATAAATTTTCATAGACGTTCGATGGCTGTACTATTCATTTGAATGAGAAAACAATTGACATTCCAGTATAATTCATTTAGTTGATAATAAATTTAGTTTCATATACAATGGTTTATTCATCATTTCAAGAGAATTGATTATGAACGAAGCTTTATGATTTATTCTATTATTCAGAAAAATGAAAGATAAACACGGAAGAAATTTACTAAAGATACTAATTGTTGGCATTCTGTTGTTATAGAGTTTCAAATAGTTCAAAGTTCCAATTAAACAATGAAACAGTGTATTTCTAAGTTCAAGTCTTGATGTTCAAATTTGTTTATTAAGGCTATATATGTTGAGAATAATTCACTAATTACTTACTGTATATTCATTGTCAAAAGTATATTGCATATCTCTGTTAACAATGAAGAAGAAATATAATGTACGTTCCAACTGGATTTTTAATACATAGATAAACTTTCTGGAAATGTTTACAATTTATTGTTAATCAAATATTGCATTGAAAGAAATAACTTCATTCAAAATGGTGGATCATTATTTTGATTTTGTTTAACTAAAATTGTGGTCACAATGCATAGTGAGATATTATTAAATTAAAACATGAAATAGTAGATTCCATTTGAAAACACTGGTGGGACAAACTCCACTACACCAAATAATGAATAATTTTTGACAAAAATTTTTAGTTCCATTGGAATACTTCCCAAGTTTTCTGTTGAACGTTGATTTTCGTGAATTTTGCTGCTAAAGCCCCAAAATTAGCATAATTAATAATACATGTAAAAAAATATAACACTCTCAGATAAATGCCTCGATTACATGATGGATTGGGTTCGAGCTGAATGATTCTCTCCCCCTCCGAAACGGTAAGTTATCATCACAGAATAATTGACAAATTTTACTGGAAAGTACAGAAGACCTATCAAAATATGGAACACATCATGATCAGACTCTTTTTCAATGTCCATCAGTCTTTCTGGCACGATCCTATCGTATTTAGCCATTAATTCTTCGATAGATATTTCTTTTCGGCTTTGAGATCATCAAATTCTTTTCGATGATCAATTTTTTTCCAGCTTCCTCCTGTTCCTGGATAGTATTCTGATCGTCCCAGACGATTCATTCGGGGCAACAGTGAACTCAGCATCACCATCGAAATTATTCATTTCTTCATTTTTTACATTCTTTCGCTCGTCTATTTGTAATACCGACAAACTCTTGTCTGTTTCTTCCGGATAATTACGTGGCAATTCTTTTAATAAATACTTCAAAACTTTTTTCGCATTTTTTTTTTCAAGTAGTTTGACTTCTTCCTCATAATTGGTAGTAGATTTCATTTCCTCTTCAGCTTTTGCAATTGTTTCTTCGTCATCCTCAGAACTTTGGTTTGGTCCAAATTCATCTATAAAGTATAAAAGATTCAATTGGCCGCTATTTTTCAGTCAAATCCTTTTTCCATAAGTTTTTTATATAAACTTGCAGATAGGTAAGTAGAAAAGAATTTTATCTCGAGTGGAAATATTCAAAATTGAAAGTTTTTTCAGCTCACCATTCGAATGCGATTTTACAGTTAGTATAGGTGATGATATTCTTAAACTATTCATCGATGCTGGAACAATCTGATTACCTTCCGTCTTATTGAGCTCTTCTGTCAACCAAGTTGAGTACTTTTCAGTCTGTCCTACACTGAAATTCAAGTCCTGATCCAATGCATTCTTCCTCTTCTCACCTAATCGTGTCTGTTGTTTGAACTCTGCAAGCTGGAGAGAGAATTGATAGAAGAAATGAAAACTGTCATACAGAGCAGATACATAGAAAGATGTTTCTAAAGAAGTTATGGCTGCACCAAATAAAGTGCACCAAATCGAGTATCGAATGCCTCATCAACATGTATATTTAATAACCTAGTTGAACATATAATCTCATTGGATTCTACCACAATATTTAAGTGTGATTGATTGCAAGTATGCCCAACTCCATTACATGTAACCGATTAATATTCTTCACACCTCGTTATTGCTATTATTTCATGTATAACCCCCAAAAAAGAGAATGAAGTCGGTGGCAACTTGGCGACCAAGAAGTGATCATGCATAGACCATGTGGAACAGAAATTTCGGCTTCGACGGAATAAAAAGAGAGTACTTCATAAAATTACGGACCTTCCTTTTATTTTTGTTATGTTGATGGAGTCTTTGGACATTTTGTCCCTGAGGCACTACCAGTAGAGTCTACACTCCATATCAACAATATAAGTTTGTTTAAACTAATGTATATACATGTAACTTGATAGGTCAGTATGGCTTGTCCTCATAAAAGCGGCAAGAAAATTGTGTCGCAACATGACATCACAACTGATATGCGCGGGCTTCAAGCTGTAAAGTAATTATTTATCTTATTGATTGATGGAAAATCATTTTTTGCAAAAAACAAATTATCATTACTATTAGAAAAAAAGGCGAGCAATTTTTCGACTCCAATTGCGACTAGAATAAGTCCATATAATCAAGAGATAATCGCGAATTGAATTTCGATTTCTCAATTACGATTAATCAATTATAGTGGTGGAGTAACTGTATATTTGGGATGAGCAAATTATGAACAATTTTTTGTCATATAACTTTTTAAAAACAATAAATAATCAGCGTCAACTTGTTTACGGTTGGCGCGAGTCAATTGAATCCTTCTGAGCTAATGTTGTATTTGCTCTGATTCCATTCTGATAAGAGAGGATGTTCAATAATTGAAATGAATCGATATTTTATATATGTTACTGATATCAACGCAAAGAAGGATGATAATGACGAGCATGAAGAAAGTACTCAACAGAACTACGAGGAGACAGGAATCATCCTAAAATTAAAGGACTATGGGTATCCGAAGCTACGACCTAATATTGACCATAATTAAAATGACCTACCCTAACACAGCAAGCAACGTTATGGTGAAACTATGACAAGTACCAAAGAATACAGATGTACATCTGTATTCTTTGTCGTGACTGTATCTTCCGGTGGAATTACCATCGGAGTGAAATTACGGTAGGATACGGCACCTACCGTGATTTCCGTAATTTTACCGTGGTTCGGTTCCGCCAGGGTGAGGAAAAATTCTATGCGAACAAAACGGAATTGTAATACGGCGGTCTCTCGCAGTTTCAAAAAAAATGTGTGCGTGAACTGGCGTACACTCGTAAGAAGTGAAACTTCTTTATGACGTTATTTTTCAAAAAATAATTTACTATATGCAACTTCACAGAAATTGGTTAAATAAAGTTAAATTAGATAAATTTTAATAAAAGGCTTTTATTATCATAGACATAAATAGAAATTCTACAATTATTTCATTTTAGCTTATTACTACAAAGATTATTATTGAATTTCATTAATTGTAATAGAATTATTACTATATTGATGTCGTTATTATATATTTGTGTTATTAATGGCTTATGGTAACTGAAATACGAAATATATTGTTTACATTCCACAAAATTTAGTAACCGAGCGAAAAC
>JABMBR010004857.1:0-20349 GCA_018881525.1 Meteorus sp. PSUC_FEM 10030008
ATGTATATATATATTGATACCTACCAGCAGCACCATCGAGCGGCACAAACAAGAACTATCGAAACCGCTCCTCTTATTTCAAAATTGATTTGCGCTAGTTCGAGATTTGTCCTTATTTTCAGGATTTTGATGTGTACAAATCACTTTCAATCAAGCATATCTGATAAAATAGTTAACCATTTGATAAATTCAGTATATTTGTGCAACTCTCATAGGACGAAACGATGTGGTTACATATAATTTTGTCAGACATGAATGAATGTCGCAGTGAATACTGTGGAATGCGATTTTTTATCGAAATAGAACTGCATTATCCATTGAGAGGGATCCAATATAAGCTGTAGAGTTAATCGAAAAGGTTCACAATGCCAAATAAATGGAAGAAATTAAGTGAATTCACTTATCGCATCATAATCTGTCATTGACAAGAAGTTGGCAGTAAGACAGCTGTCATATCTATAGCGCTAATGGCGTATGTGGCGCTGCAATCGCCCGATCTCTGCCACGTAATGTCGTGTGCCGTTCGTGAATTGTAATTTTTTTCCGAAATATATCTGTATTATATTATTATAGTTATTATAAATTTCGCCATCGTAAATCTCTTTTGACTGTCTGTTACAGCGATGTTAAAATTCGTGACAGTTGAAACGTAACCAACAACGAATTCAGCCATCAAAACACGGAAATAACAACAAGATAAAAGGTAGAGGAAGAGGAAATAATTTTCAATTTGATACTTGGACTTAATAATTCACTACTTTTTTTTATTCGTCATCTTAGTTAATAACTCATGCTGAAAAACCAATCTTGATCAATCTTGTGTATAGCAATGACGTCTTAACCTTTCATATGTGGCTCTTTAATTGTATCTAGCAAACTGTTAATGAACATATTTTCATTTCTACTTATCAATAAATGTCATTGATTATACAACTTCCATTTCTTGGGTTTCAGACATGATCTAATGAGAAGTAAAGTCATGTTGTTTGCGAATTTTACATTCCAACAAGTAAGCTCGTTGATATTGAATTTATAATTAACGCTTACGAACATTTTATAGGAATTTTGGACTTTCATGATGTCTCGGCCAATCAATTATCAAGATCAACATCGTCCAGATCCAACTGGATTGTACAAAGGCGCAATATCATCATCGTTGTCATCGTTGCCTGATAAAAATGGCCAATCTCTCACCTCGCAGCAGAATCACAGCAGCAATCAGCCACAACATTTACATTCCACTGGTGAAATAAATATGAGACAGCTTATTGATGATTAACGTTGTGTATTGCTGCAGTGTCACCAATATTTTTTATCTTTTGTTTTATTACAGGCACTCCATCATCACAGTCATCACGAGAACCATCGAGAGATCCATCACCAACTCAATATCTTCATAATCAATATCGTCCTCAGCTAACGCGCCCACCAATGGCACCAATCAACGGACAAGAATACAATAATCAAAGTGCGCCAATTTTAACAAGTGAAGGGATCCAACGACCTACAAGACAATTTTTACATCAAGAACCAGTGTCTAAACGTGACAATCAACAATATGATGTCAATAAAACTCATCTGTCAAATGTGAATCCTCCAAATTCAACAATCCCAACGAGTAATAATACTCCATCGATTGGAAAGGGATTAAATCAACAAATGCCGACGAATTCAATGATATTTGCGAATTCACAGTCGAATGATGTTAATGGCAGCCATATTGAAAGTCCACCAACTGATGTAAATTCATTGAAATTGAATAGTGAAAGTTCAAATCCACCAAATGTTTCTTATCAAGAATCATCACCGAACAATTATCGTGCAATGCAACAACCATCATCCAATCTCAATACAAATCAGATGTGGAATAATTCTAGTGCTGAAGTGAATGTGAACCAAAAACAAATACAAAATAATAATTTGAATATCACACCGATGTCATCAACAGTTCCACAATATTCACAAATGTCAAATAAAAATATTGGACAAATGAATCAACAGCAAAATGTATTTGTCAATAGTAGAAATCAGCAATCTAATTATAGTCAGAATTCAATGAAAGTCGGGAGTTCCAGTGCGTCTCAAATACGTCTACCAACACTGCCACCATCACAAGTCACACACGGTGATCAACAAACTAATCAATCTCCAATTGGCGTTCCACGATCTTTAGCAACGACCACATCTCCATATTCATCCAATCAACATTTATCACATGGTAGTAGTCAACAAAATTTAGCTAGTCAAAGGAGATATCCCCAAGTTGCTTATGACAATTCATTGCAACAAGGAGTTGGGAATATTCCACCACCATCAAAACAAAAAGTGGGATTGAATCTTCCAACTCCACCAGGTGGTTACAATGTCGCAAGAGTTCCTGGACAAATTCCACCAACAATTCCACCACAACAAATGGTAAACAAGTGAGCTCGATGATTATTATTGTCCAGGAGTTTGCATTTTATGATTAATTTGTATTTTCCAGCCGATCCAGTGTGATAACCGGACACAATCAGTTCCGTACTTTGGCCAAATGACAAATGTACCATTGGACATCATGTCAAAAAGATGCCCTGGACCGTATCCTAATGATATGAACCAATTGAATACCCAAATGGGTTCATTGAATGTCACACAATCAGGATTTAATGAAATGTGGGGTCAACAGGCAGTTGATCTTCTACAAACTCGAAATGTCTTACCTCCAGGCAAGGTTATGGCACCGAAGATAAAATTACATCAAGAATTTTTGGACAACGTCAATTGTAGTTCGGAAATTTTCCGTTGTACTGTGACGAGAGTTCCAGAATCAAATTCTTTGCTGCAAAAGTCGAGATTACCATTGGGTATTTTGATTCATCCATTCAAGGATTTGAATCATTTACCTCTGATACAATGCAGCACAATTGTACGATGTCGGGCGTGTCGTACATATATCAACCCATTTGTTTACTTCGTTGATTCCAAGAGATGGAAATGTAATTTGTGCTATCGAGTGAATGAACTACCTGATGAATTCCAGTTTGATCCAGTTACAAAATCTTATGGAGATCCAACTAGACGACCTGAAGTAAAGACGAGTACGATTGAATTTATAGCACCGAGCGAGTATATGCTCCGACCACCTCAACCTGCAGTTTACTTATTTGTCTTGGATGTATCACGTCTGGCTGTTGAGAGTGGTTACCTAACTGTTGTTTGCAACACGTTGAATGATGAATTGTCAAAGTTACCAGGCGATAGTCGGATGCAAGTCGGTTTCATCGCAGTTGATTCCGCAGTGCATTTTTTCAGTATGCCTGATAATGTTTCACAACCTCATGAATTGATCATGCTTGATGTGGACGATGTGTTTCTACCTTGTCCAGATAATTTAATTGTTAACTTGAAGGAACGCAATGAATTAGTGCGAGATTTATTGTCACAATTGCCAACAAAGTACAGTGGAACTCATGATACAAACAGTGCACTTGGCGCAGGATTACAGGCAGCTTTTAAATTAATGTCCGCTACTGGTGGACGTGTTACAGTTTTTCAAACTTGTTTGCCAAATGTTGGCCCTGGAGCATTACAAATGCGTGAAGATCCAAATGCTCGTGCGAGTAAAGACGTTCCACATTTAAATCCGGCAACTGATTTTTATAAACGTCTCGCGTTGGATTGTAGCGGTCAACAAATAGCTGTTGATTTATTTTTATTGAACAGCCAATATAGTGATTTAGCAACTCTTTGTGAGTATGGAACATAATTTTTCAATCGTCATAAACGACTGTAACATTCATGAGTTTCTCAATATCTAAATTTTATTCTCAGCTGGAATGTGCAAATTCTCGGGAGGATGCATCTACCATTTGCCATTATTCCGTATAAATAAGCCTCAGTGTAAAGAAACCTTGGACAGGATGTTGAGACGTTACTTAACACGGAAAATTGGGTTTGAAGCTGTTATGAGAATAAGATGTTCACGTGGATTGGCAATTCATACATTTCATGGGAACTTCTTTGTTCGATCAACTGATTTACTTAGTTTACCGAATGTTAATCCAGATGCAGGTTTTGGTATGCAAGTTTCTATTGAAGAGAGTTTATCGGATGTACAGACAGTGTGTTTCCAAGCTGCAGTGTTGTACACATCAAGCAAAGGTTGTTTTATTGTCCTGCTCAATTTTTTATTCACTATAAACATTCAAGGTCATCGTGATAATGTCTAACCTAAATTTTTCAGGAGAAAGGCGGATTAGAGTTCACACACTTTGTCTACCGGTGAGTGGAAGCTTGACCGACATTTTGCATTCAGCTGATCAACAGAGTATCATCGGAATATTAGCAAAAATGGGTAGGAGAAAAAGCATCATTTTGATAATTCTGTCTCAACATCAATACATAACCTCTTTATATGTTCACATTCCGAACAGCTGCTGACAGATCGCAACAATCATCTTTATCTGACGCGAGAGATGCTTTGATAAATGTTGCAATTGATGTGTTGTCTGCATATAAATTATCACAATCGACCATGACTGATGGTTTGAATACGCCACATAATATAAAATTGTTGCCACTTTACATTGTAGCTTTATTGAAAAGTGTAAGTATCAGTTAAGATGCTACGATAAGTACTGATTCTATACAAATACAAATGAATATATTACAGATGGCATATCGAGCTGGAACAAGTACACGTTTAGACGATCGTGTCTATGCCATGTGTCAAATGAAAACATTGCCATTAGTCCAATTAATACAAACGATCTATCCTGATTTATATCCAATCCACAATTTGGATGATAAAAATTCGACGATTGAAGTTGATGGTCGTCCATGTCCACAACCACCACGATTACATTTATCAGCAGAAAAACTTGATTCTCATGGTGCATTTTTGATGGACGCTGGTGATAAAATCTTCTTATACATTGGAAAAAATATCGATCCAATGTTTTGCAATTGTGTACTTGGAGTTTCTTCTTTTATGTCGATACCAGAGGAAATGGTGAGACTTTCTCATTCTCATTCCATTGATTTATCAACTCTCAAATGTACTAAAGTTCACAATTTAATTCTGTTTAATTTTGTTTAGTTCGAATTGCCAGAATTGAACAATGTCGAGAGTGAAAAAGTGAGAATTTTCATATTCAGTTTGCAAGAAGAGAAACCATATTACGCATCTGTACAAATAATTCGGCAAGTTATTCTTCTCTTTTACTTCAATATCACCCATAAACATTTGATTAATAATGATGACACCCTTTTCTCCCTTTTCCAGAGATGACAGTCACTTTAGAAGTCTGTTCATCGAACGATTGATAGAGGATCGAACTGAAACAGCATTGAGTTATTACGAATTTTTGCAGCATCTTAAAACACAAGTTAAATAGTAAAACAAATATGTCGACGATACAAAAGGTGACAACAAAAGAAAAATAATATAAACTTTTATGTATTCGAATTTATTGATAATTATTCAGTTCATCGATGAATGAAAGAACCAACACAATTATCAATGAGGTTTATATAAATATTAATAGAAAGAAAAGAAAGAAAAATAACTATTGGGTCAGTTGTTAGTACAATTGATTTTTTTCTTCTTCTTAATAACGAATTGATCGAATTCTATAATTAATCGAATGAAAAATAACCAGTACCAACTTGTGTTTGAATGTTTTTTTATGGTTGGTAAATGTGGATAAAGTGTACGTGTGGCATTGTGTATTTTCCTTGTGTGTATGTGTATATTTCAATGAATGTGAAAGGAACAAAAGTTA
The DNA here is from genome assembly GCA_018881525.1 of Meteorus sp. PSUC_FEM 10030008. Lineage (NCBI taxonomy): Eukaryota > Metazoa > Arthropoda > Insecta > Hymenoptera > Braconidae > Meteorus > Meteorus sp. PSUC_FEM 10030008. The sequence goes on from JABMBR010004857.1 coordinate 5,766, forward strand.
AAATTGTAATTAGAAGCATTTAAAGTAGCAAAGGATATTAAATATATCCGTTATTCATTTATTTTTATCTATCTACCAATTTCTGTTTGGTGATTTATTCACATATTCCTTATTGGGATTGCGGAAAAATGTAAATCTTTTTTGTGCGTAGAAGATTCCTCTGTTGAATGACGTGACGTATGCACAAGCTAAATCAATTTATGACCGAAAGTTTGTTTATTCCAAGTGTAAAGTGATGGATGAGATTTCTTTGTGAAATAATAATGATAATTATGGAATGGTGGATGAAAATAATTCAATGTGGAAGAATTCTGTTCTTCGTATCGTTGGTATATATAAACTTAATCGTGTCAATAACAGAATAGAGATTCAATGTGAAATAGAGACAGAGAGGATGAACTGAAGGATAATTCATATAATTATCAAGCGGATTGTTACATAGGCACATTTGGAAATGTTAACTATTATTTCAAATAAAGAAGAAGCAAACAAAATATGCATTGATTACATTAATAAATCAACTTTATCTATCTTCAATTAATCAACGGGATGGTCGTACGGCTTCGAGTTGCACAGAACGAAGGACAAAGTTGGGTTATGTTGTTCATCATCTGTAACAATCATTTACACGGATTACATATATAGACCAATTAATAATTGTTGGATGTATATATAGAAATGTGCGAACGGTGGAAGAATATTCGCATGAACAGACGGGATTTTGGTGAACATTGGCATGCGCATGAGCTGAGGTATAAACCGCCGTTAGATTTTGTGTTGTCAGTAGTCCCGGTGACGTCGTGTGGTAAAGCGGTTCCATATCTCTGTAACGCACTTGGCTGGCACCCCGGTGAGTTGATCTCGTTGTTGATAGATAACGTTTCACTTTATTTTCCACTACAAAGTGAAATCATGCTATGATAATCCTCTCGATCAACCATGTGAAGGTTATGGTTCATTGCATTGTCTATTTTTTTGTGTATTCAATCGTATTGCTTCTACTAATCCTGCACAAGAACGAAGTGTTCTTTGGATTGATGAATATACAGAGAATTATATACAAACATGAACGAATTCATGTATGGATATGTATAAAAAATTGTCTGCCTGCGAGCTCCCATTCTGTTTGTTTTGGTCTGAGCAAATTAAGTTTCCACCACTCGTGTAAGCACAGAATTCTATTCATTTGAACGAGAAGAAGATAATCCAGCAGACAAATCGAATTGACTGAATGAAATAAAGGAATTGTGACCTGGTACAATAGAAATGTGCCATCCAAATTGAATCGTGCGATACAATTCAATTGATAGGAATAAACTCGCTATCAAGTGCGACTGAAAATGGCGGGCTGACCAAACATTTATTTTTATCCCCCATCGTCTCATTGCACAAACAATTGTTGAATATCATATGAATCTTCCCAAACTGCGATGTTAGGGTATCTAATACGACATAAAATCTTCTCATGAATCCATCCTGAAAAAAAAAAAAAAATTGAATGTGAATAAGAACTAAAGCCCGGGCAATGAATTACTGCAATGAAAACAATGATAAAACAATATATCTCGTTATTCCCCTCTTTCAATATATCTTCATGGTGGGGCCAACGCCCGGGCAATATCCACATCGAATGTATGTACTTACGTTGTGGCTTGGGATGTTGAACACACTGGCATAAATGAGAACACGTTCAGCCGAATATCCAGACCCAGCTGCTACCTCATGCTGGAACACTCAGAGATCTACAGAGAGGGTGAGGGAGGCGAGTTAGTCGGTGAACTTTTGACCCGACCGCGCCTACCTTCCCACACACCCACCATGACCTTCTCTTGTGGTACCTTTGTTATATATATTATATATACCACCTACAAAGTCACACGCGACCCTCTTTTTTGCCTTCACAATCTCTACCGAATAATTATGCCATTTTCCCGTCTCAATTCGCAACCGTTTTTTTTTTGTTTCATTCCCCCATTTTCTTTTCCTCTATTATTACGAAATTTCTATGCAAGGTTATATGAATGATTTAGGTTATAATGGGTGTTATATAGAGTACATACACTGTTGAATATTCACATTGACTATCTTCAGGACAGGTTGCTTTTATCAGATGACTGACTTCACATAGGATGAGGAGAGTGAGATTGAAATTGGCTGAAAGAGAATCTTATTTCACTTTGTGTCGCTTCTACTTTGTGACAATGTCATCTTGACTTGATGATAAATTTATGCAATATTAATACACGTCAATTATATGAGAGAATTTATGTCCTGATGAAGGAAATGAGGGGGATAAATAATTTTTTATTATTCTCTTGAATGCTTCATAATGGCGGACAAAAATGGCGTCACTTTTTTTTATTCAACTTTCTAAAGCAAGGAATATTGACAAATTAACTAACATGATGTTTTATCATGATGAAAATGAATGGTAGAAGTCATGAAGTTGCCGTAACGGTGATGAAATGAAGCGCATATTGCCGGAAATAAGTGGGTAGTATACAGCTCTTTATAACTGTATATATATAAATATAAACATTACCTTGTAACCTAGTTTCACCAACGATGTGATTGATTTCACGATTTAAACGATATTGCGTAGTTGTGTCATCATTTTACCGTTTCTATCCATCGTATTCGGTTATCTAGTTATCGATGTGATTTTTTTCTACTATAGGCAACCTGCCGGCGACGCATTTCTTTCTATAATTCAATTACCAATGCTTCAATTTACTATTGACAGCAGCCGGATCCATTTTATCGACATAAGAGTGTTGGAATTAATTGCGATTTCTCTTGTAGCAAGATTGGTTCAATAATTGGAGGATTGAATTAATTATAACATGTTTCGGTAACATAAAATAGGGAATTCGTTAATCTTTGGACAATTTTGATTTTGAGGTTGGTTCAATCAATGTTGGCAATCAATACATCATTAAATATTATATCTCGCCTTTGTCTGCCTTGAGTTGATATTTATGAAAAAGAAAAAAGGTAAAACGTTTTGTGATTTCATTCTTTTTCAATTCGTATTTGTTGTGCGCTGGGGCGAAAAGTATTTCGATGAAGCATTCTCCAATTTCCCCAATATTTGTTGAGACTGGTGAAATGAGAAACGAATGGATGAGGGGAGAATGACGAGAAAAATCATGATATTACTCCAAGAATTTGTATGGAAGAATGATGGATGGTATTGAACCAGGATGTGTATTCACATTTGTGCAAATAAACATTTCAACTGCATAAATGTGAGGGTAGGAAGGATATTCTTGTTTCTACGTAACACATGTGTATATATTATCATTTGAAAATGGGAATACTAACATCAGTGAGTGAAGAAAACTTGTCGAGACATGCATTATCCAAATTAATCATCCAAGCGCAATATCACTCTTGAGAAGGAAAACAAAAGCTTGAAGCCGAGCAGTGTGAATATGTCGCCAGATGTGAGGTGGCATTGTACAAGTCAACTATTGCAATAGAACAATTATACAAATGAAAAATTCACTTTGTTCACATGTACGAGCATTATTCTTTGTTTTTTATCATATAAATATTTATGTGTGCATTGCAGAGAACGAAAAAGGTGGCGATTGACATGGACAATGCGTTGAACTTGCCGACGGCAAACGAATATCGAAATGATTTATCAAAATGTACGAAGCAGACAAACAAATTTTAATTCGACTGGCAGCTCATTTATGATAAATTAATTGATAAAACACATTAATTTTAACAATTGGCGACATTTACTATCTGTTTCTCAATGGCGACAAATTTGCAACGATCAATCTAACCACAAAATCGACCACTTTATCCATCACAAAAAAAGGCCAAACAAAGAAAAGTAAAATTGGAATATAAAAATAAATTCTCGTTGAGAATATACACATGTGTGAGTGTGTCTGTAAAAATCGGAAATATTTGAAAATGAAATGTACATGAATAATATTGAACATAACTTCGTGCCAATGAAATGAAATAGATGAAAGAACGGAATAAAAAGCGAAGACAATCCCAAAGAAATTACCAAGTTACCTAACTAAAAATTAAGCGAAACTCTGCTGTTTCTCGGATATAACCAAACATAAATTGATATACATGTATACACACATATATATTGATAATAATATATTCTGATGTATTATTAGTATTATTATTGTTAATGGATGCTGTTGAGAACCGAGCCGAATTTCACGATAAACACATTTACATGTTATATCATTGAATTATATAAACCTATATAAACATTTTATGAACGAAATAAGAGGATGATACATAGACATGAATAATATTTATTATTCATGAATTCATAAATGTGCAACGCATTGAAAAGATATCCTACAGAGATAAACGAAAAGTTGGTTGTTGTTGAGTCTTCCACGCATGTGAACAATCATACAAAAAGGAATAACAGAGATAGTGTGAGCAATTCGAGGGATTATCAACAATTGAAAAATTCGATCAGTAGAAAAAATTGAAAATAAAATTTGCAAGAAAACAACTTGAAATAAAATGAATACAGAAGTGGAACTGATAGCAGGGGTAGTGAAAGGTGGTCCTCCACCAGCTCACTTACCCGCTCCGCGTCTCATCAAAATATTTATCGTTGGTGAACGTGATGGTTTGTGGAGCTTTTTTCCTCTCATATTTCTTTTATCACCACAAAATAATGCAAATTGTGTTGATATTAATCCACATAAAATTATCTTATAGAATTTCAAGAAGAACGTAAACAGCTATTGGAAATTGTTGGACCAGAATTGCAAGCAATTTATGATGACATGGGTATTGAAGTGAGTCAAACTAATAATTAGTCGTTGATTAATATCTTTGTGTCATTGCTGTCGCATTACAATCGGTTTATCATTAGGTATTACTAGTGGATATGCAATATGGAACAAACCGAAATCCTGACAGTGATCCCTATCTCGCTGAATTATTCCTTGATGAGATAAGTGCATCGCATCAATATTCAAGGGGATGTTTCATGCTTGTGAGTTCTATTCTTGTCCCTCATTTCCATATGTAAAGCTGGAAATATTGACACCCTATTTATTTCTTGCTGATTTTTAGTTTTTGATAGGGTCCGATTACAATGGCGGATGGATACCAACAAAACTGGAAGAATCAGTTTTTCATACACTTGTTAATTATTCTCCATCACTTGACGAATATTATGAATACAACGATCACAATTATATACTCAAAGCTACCAAGTAAATTGATTCGCATTGATTAATTTCATCCATTCATCGATCATTGCTATTACTTAACCTCAAATTCTTATTCGCTTTAAAAGAGAACAAACGGCCCAAGAAAATTATCAAACGACTGACGAGGTAATATTACGTAATCTTCTGAATAGCGCTGCACAATTAGCTCAACTTCAACATCCAGACAACGTGAATATTGCGCACATGTTAAAAAGCACTGCTGAACGGCAATTCGATCATGGCTTGAGTATTTATAATGATTTAATTAATGTGTCACATGAAAATACACGAAAATATAAAGTTAATGTGAACTTTAACATTGGGTTATTATGTGCCTCATCTAGTTTTAATGCATTTCAGATTTGGATAATGCGGGTAAAGGTATAATCACAATAATCCGTAATTGGATTGCCGATAGTCATGAGCCAAATCAACTTAAACAAATTGACGAATTACGGACTAAAGTTAAAAATTCAATATCATCGGATAATATCATAAACCTCGACGTGAATTATGTAGATAATGGATCAATTTATCCAGATAATTCAAATCATGATGAATATTTAACAAAATTACGTCGAATTGTAGTGGAGAAAATTCAAACAATGGTTAATGCATCAGTTGAAGCTAATCCGGAAATAAAAAGCCGTAAAAAAATGGTCCAGGAAATTTATGCTGAAAGTATGGTGCATTTATCGTTATTGCGTCAAGTAGTTCATATTGATGAAACAGATCATGACGTACAACATGTTAAAAAACTTTTGATTAATGGAAAGAATGATAAACACGGACCGATATTCATACGCGGTGGAAAATGTACTGGAAAATCTGGAATTATATCAACAGTTTATCAAAAAGTTGATGAATGGTTGGGCAAATCAACGTTGAAAATTGTACGTTTGTGCAGTGCAACACCGCGTTCGGCCTACAGTCTCGAATTATTACGAAGTCTGTGTCAACATATTGGTTTCCTCACTGGGAACAATGATGGTAATCTACCGCGCAACGCTTCATTTCATCCATTGTACTTGAACAATTGGTTCACTCAAATAATTCGTGGTATTGAGGAAAATCCAATTGATGAGCAAATAATTATACTCATTGATGATCTCCATCGACTCCATCCACTTGAAAGTGACATCATTGCGCCATTGTCATGGCTGCCATTGATATTACCACCTGGAATCCATTTTGTTATCACGATTAATCAATCTTTAGACGGTCTGAAGTTAACCCCATTACAGAAAGAACGATTCAAGAGTACTGACATCCTCATTCAAATCGATGATATGAAAATTTTCGCTCCCAATATCGATGAACAATTGGAAAATGTTGAGAAATTGATTGGGAATAAAGCAGCAAACAGAATTGGATCGTTATTATCATGCACTGAGTACGGTTTATCTGAGACAGAAATACTTGAACTGATAATGCCAACTGGTGATGACAATACATCTCTTTTACTATCGAATGGACAATTTAATTTCTCCACTTGGTGTTTATTCAAACGTAATTTTCAATCTTTGCTGAAGCAACGCGTGATGAGCGGCAAATTATTGTTCTCATTTAATTGGACAACTCGAGAAATAGCACGGAAACATTATTTAGCCAACCAACATATATCAAGATCGTGTCATGCTGAATTGGCATCTTTATTGTTTGCTGAAGAGTCACAAGAGAGTGAAGAAAAATCACCAGATGAGCCTGAAACCGATCCACCAATAAAAGAAACACCATTTCAAAGTACACCACGTTCACAGGATATTACTTACACATTACGCCATGTTGACGAAGCCTGGTTACATTTATTACGTGCTGGTGATGTTGAAAAATTGAAAAAATTGGCCGTCTGTGCATTTGATTTTCTATTCGCTGCTGTACAAATGACATCAGTCAGTTATTTACGTTGTGTACTTGAACATGCACGGCATTATTTATTGGAACGTGATCTCGAGCTCGTTTATTATACAATTCGAAATTCTAGTGATGCACTTACACGTGATCCTCTGCAATTGGGAGCACAACTGATATCCTGGTTACGTCCTGTTGTAGAGGATGGGGGTGATTTAGTAGGAATATTTGTCATTTTATATTGAATGCATAGAAAAAGTCAATTAAATGCTTTTCATCCTCACAACAATATGAAATACTCCACGTTCGTTATTTTTTTCAGGTGAGTACAATGATAACCTCAGCAATGGCTTGGTGTGATGGTTATGCTGCACCATTATTGGTACCTCTCAACGGTTGGTTGCAATCACCTTTATCACTTCAAATAAAAACGCTCAACTGTTCACAACCAATTAAAATGATGGAGGCTGCACCGTCTGGTCAACATGTCATCGTTATTCCATGTCAAGGTGACGCACAACTTTGGCATGTGATGTCTGGCCAATTAGTTCACACATTCCGTGGTAATTAATGCTTCAATGATTCTGTAGATGCAAAGAGAATTTATTGATAAATTTAAAAGGATTGTCATTAATTAGGACATACGAGTCCAATTTCCTGTGTGGCAATGGCACATCAATCTCAATATCTTCTAACGGGATCTGAGGATACTTCGATAATCGTTTGGGATATGAAAGAATTAACATTGATACATCGCATCTGTGAACATATCGCACCAGTTTTAGCATTGACAGCTGCATTAAACAATACAGTTATTGTTTCTGGTGGTGAAGATTCAAGAATAATTGCAACGAGTCTTTTAACTGGTCAAGTACTGATGAAAGTTGATCAGCATCGTGGTCCAGTTACGGCGGTTCGTGTTGATGCCGCCGATGAAATTTTAGTATCTGGATCCACTGATGGAACAGTTTGTCTTTGGTCATTGGAAAATTTTAAACTCTTGAACAATATCACATTACCATCACCCGTTGCAATGTTGGATGTATCAAGCGATTCTGTGTTTCTATTAGCTGTTTGTGATGATGAGAAATTGTATTTACGATCTTTGGCAACTGGCACAGAAATTCATACATTGCGTGGTCATCAAGGACCGATTAAAAGTTTATGTCTTGCACGAGACTGCAGACGAGCAATTGCTGGTGGTGTTGATGGAAGAATATCCGTTTTCGATATGCATAGTGGGAAAATTATGAAAGCTCTATCAGCAAATTCATCTTCTGATGTGACTTGTGTGAAAGTTACAGATAAAGACGACTTTCTGATAACTTCAAGTGGAACTCGCATAACCTATTGGAGTTTTCGTGGCGAAGAAACGCCTTTGAAATTGAAATCTGGCGCTAAATCAGAATCAATTCAGTCACATACAGCATCAATAACATGTTTGGATATTTCTCGTGATGGTGCAATGGCTGTGACTGGTGGAATTGATTCTCTGGTTAATTTATGGCAATTGAATACGCATGAATTGATGTCTACACTTGAAGGTCACATTGCGAGTGTAACATGCGTTGCATTTTCACCATCTGGTTTATTTGTTGCATCAGGTTCTGAAGACAAAACTGTACGAGTTTGGGGTCTAACTTTAGGTTTAGTTGTAGCGACATTTCGCCATCAAGCCACTGTAATGGCAGTGATAACAATGCTCGATGGTAGACGTGTTGTCAGTTCGGATCGCAGTGGTGCGATCCGTGTTTGGGCAGCCGACACTGGCACACTAATTCAATCCGTATGCGGTCCTGGACGTTGTTTTGCTGTTACACCTGACATGCGTTACACAATTTGTGGCACGGGTGATAATCACGTAAAGATTATAAGTTTGGGCGCAGGACCAGAAGAAAAGTATCAAGTTTCACATTCACAAGATATTACGTGCATTGTCGTTACTCCTGATTCATTAAATCTCATAACAGGATCACGCGATATGAGTTTGAAAGTTTGGCAAGTTGCAGGTGGAAAATTATCTCAAGTTTTAGTTGGTCACACTGATCATGTTACATGCGTTGCTGTTGCTGTGCAAGATAAAAGCATCGTCGTTTCTGGTTCACGTGATGCTAATTTAATTGTTTGGGACATCAATACTGGCGCTGATTTACATACGTTGATTGGCCATTCAGGATACATCACTTGTGTTCGCTTATCAGGTGATGGAACACTCGCTGTGTCTGGTAGTGAAGACAAAAGTCTTATTGTTTGGGATACAAAAAAGGGCATTGTGTTAAGCACAATTGTTCTCCATGTGCCAATACTTGGTATTGAAAATTCTACAGACTGTTCACGTTTAGCAGTTCATTTATTAGAGCAACATCACATACCGATATTGTGTTTGCATAATACGCCAGCGCAATATGTTAAACTTCCTTCGTACATTGCTCCAAGAGATTTGAGACCACCTGGACCAAAACGACCGGCCAAGAGACTTCTCAAGAAAGAAGTTTCATTGGATACTTACACATGGCAACGAAAATATGGACATTTAACATCAGGAATTATGGTGGCAGCGGTTGAGGATCGATTACGACGTAGATTTAGCGTCAGTGCATCAATGGAAGAAATAAGTAAAGCTGGTTTGACCACTTCTCAGTCAGGTCTTGATAGAGAGCAAGCTGCACTTGCTCAATCTCAACATTTTGATCAACTCGAAGCTCTGTGGAATAAACAATCACCACCACCAAGACCTCGTGGACTTGGTAGAACTCTAACGAAGCAGAGTTCACTTCAAGCAACGAGAATTTCCGATTCGGAAGAAGAAGGTCACCATTTGTGATATAATTATCTGAATTAATAAGTTTGATATTTATTTTCATATGTTTTTTTTTTATATTTGTTACAGATTTGCCAAGTTAATGGGATATTTGAACCTCCGTCGATAGACAATTTCAGATACAAACGAAGAATAAAGTGAAGAAAATCTATCAATCTTCCCTATATTTTCACGTGAACTCTCGACCAAACTGTCTCATAAAGTCATCTAAATTATCCAAACAATGATAGAAAGTTGTAAAAATAGTTCAGTCTCTATAAAATATTTCCAATGCAATAAACAATCGTTGTAGTAACAACAATGATAATTGTTTCAACGGTAAGAAGAAAAATAAGTTTGTATATATGTCTATAATTTATAATTGTTATTCTTGAAAAAATTTTTATTATATTTTCATTCTGACTTGATGAGATTCAGTTGTAACAGAGATAACGTACGTTTATTTGCTCATATTTTTACTGTTGATGATTCTACACACATAAATAAATTATTGACAATCTGGAATCAATTTTTTCGTGCACTTGAATCAACATCACAATTAGTAACATTGTTGTAGTAGTTTGCAAGAACTTTCCAAGCTTCACATGACATAAAACCATCCGGTGGATTCTCTCCTGATTTTGCAAGATCTGAAAGGAACAACTTCATTAAATAAAAGATTCGAGGAAAATATTTGAAAGAGGATCACAAGTTCTAATCACTTCGCATTTTTGTTCCTGATATAAAATCAAAGTCATCCTTCTCATCAGCACTGAAAAATTCCATTCGTTTTCGCTTTAGATTGTAAGCGGCAACGCGGAATTGGATTATTTCAAGATCCTGAAGTCCAGGCGCTCGCGTGAGCACTCTCGAACCGTGTGTAGCATCGTAAAGATTTCCGTCAGGTGTAGAGGACTTTGATGGATGAGGAATACCAGCTGGATCACGTCCAACAATATAAAAATTCGCACCGGCAATCATTCGCGCTTTTGCATGCCATTGCACCTATGAAAACGTGATTGATGGAGAAGTTTTCAGAGATAGGATAATGAAATAGTCCAATCATTCATTTGTACTCACTTCAGTTGGTCCTGCATACAACATTGGGCTCGGAAATATCGCTAGAAGTGTGTTTGTATCTAAAATACCATCTTCAAGAACAGCCTGATGCTGTTTGATACGAATATTCAATGGCACATCATCATCTTTTGTCCAACCACCTAAAGGATGGAGTAATAAAAGCGGTTTTTTGAAGCCACGTTCTTCCAGTAATTTTTTTTTCGTTTCCTTGTGAATTGTAAGAAGCAGATCAGACAGAGAAATGAATTAAATTGTCAACGTGGTGGCGTTTTTTCTTCAATTTCAATTACCTGCATCAAGAGCGCATGTCCATTGTGTATAGGATTTCTCAATTGAAAAGCAAACACTGCATCAGCGCCAATTTCACGACATTTCTGACGAATTTCATTCGGTGTCAATCGATAAGAATCCAATCCATCATTCCATACAATTTTTTTCAATACTTCTAACTCTCCACCGATCAACCAATTACCCATTTCATTGATCTTCTTGATGTACGGATGATGTGGATTGTCTGTGCCAAATAGTCTACAACATCGTTCCTCTTTACGATGATGAAAGAACTCTGGATTTCTCATAATTGCCAAGTTTTCGCCTTCATAACGTAGCACAACGGCATCGTCATTCTGAACCTTTTGCTTTACTTCTTCAGTAATCGCAAGGACAATTGGAATTGATTGATTGATCGTCGTACCATTGTGAAAAAGACAATTAAAATGTAAAGCCTGTGAATGAAAATAATTCTCGTCAATATTAATTGACATCAAAAGACAAAATCTCTTTGATTTGTTTTACCTGGAGATATTGATCTTCCCTCATGAAACCCTCCAAAGGCGCAGCCCAACCTTCTGCTAGAACTTGAAGCCATTGAACATCCACATTTGTGATATCAATTGCTTTCATATTTCGAATTTCATTCCTCGCTTGAATCAATTTCTCTTCGTCAGTTATAAAAAGCTCTCGAACAACATTCATAGATAGCACATCATTTGGTATCAGTCCTTTGTCATTCAGAAATTGAAGTAAAGCCCTTGCTGACATTTCCAAAGTCATAGTTTCAGTGTTCAATCGCAAATCTGGTTTGCATGGGGTTTCATAGCACTGATCAATACCAGTGAAGCTTTTTATAACACCCTGTCGTGCTTTCTTATACAATCCTTTCACATCACGAGTTTCACAAACCTCCAATGAAGCGTCAATAAAAATTTCATAAAATGGCAATCCAACGTCTTTATGAATTTGTCGTGCGATTTCACGATCTTTTGCAAACGGTGATACGAAACTGCATAAAGTTATGTAACCACTGTCAGCAAATAATTTTGCTACTTCAGCAACTCGTCGAATATTTTCACTACGATCTTCTTGACTAAATCCAAGATTTTTATTCAAACCAGTTCGCATATTATCACCGTCCAAACCATAAGCTGCAATTCCATGTTTTATAAGAATGTTCTCAACTTCGAATGCGATTGATGTCTTTCCCGCGCCTGATAATCCAGTCATCCACACGGTACATCCTCGAAATTCACGATATCCAGTTAGTGGACCCAATATTTTACCTCGCATCTCTCTCGTGACATTTTTCGTCTGATATGAAACGTGTGACGCTGCATTTTGCTGTAAATAAAAGGCACATTAAGCAACAAGCATTGAAAATACGAATTTTCTGTTGTAAAATATCGTTTTCAAGGACCAATCTTCAATCTAAACCGTCAGGAGTTTTTACTTACTGCTTTTTGAGGATATTTAGTTATCTCAAAATCAACACGTTCGAAAATACCCATAATTGTAATAATAATCGAATTGAGGTAGAAATAAAAATTATTCAATAGTGGAGATCCTTTTTCCGTTCTTTCTGGTCAATGTGATGAATACAGAGGGTTAACATGAACTGTCTGTACCGTTCTGATGGAATTGAACGGAAGCAGCGCAAGAGAAAGTATAAAGAAAGTTGTTTGCTGTGTCAAGTGGTATTGGGGAAAATAATGTCCACGTACGTGTACATTCCTTTATGATTGTGCGTGTGGAATGATGAGGAAGGAAGGTTAAAGGACGTTTCTCCTTTCATATTTTTAATTTGCATCAACATCATGATAAATGCCGAATCGTTGAATGAGACTTTCAGCAATGGAGAGAATTAAGAAATTACCAAACTGATATGTTCAACATGAGAAATAATTAGAAATGATACATAACCTCACTCGAGTTGTAACTCTCAGCTAATGATGAATCGTTGGTGTAGTTCAATGATTGTTCCATGGTTGAAATAATTTTTAATCCTCACATTCGTATGAATTCTGCTGAACTCCATATGTGCAACTTTCAAAGCACTTCAACATTGATATTACCATGTGAATGGTCTGTCATTATTGATAAGGAAAATGTTTCATCACATTAATTCTGTCCTTGAAACTATTATCTATCAATCGTTGAATAGGAACGAGATAATTCAAAGTGTCAAACGTGGAACATACAAAAACTCTTGCAAAGTAGGTTTGTTTGTCTTTTGCCAACACCATTTAGGCGACATTGCTGTGTCGCAAGACATCAGAAAAAGCAACGTACTCTCCCTAACAGTACGTTCCTGCATAAAATAATTCACATCCATTCCTTCGAGTCATGTCTGATATGATTGATAATAATTGGAACAAGATAGCGGTCCAACAATGAATCAGATGTGATGAGCTACTGTTGAACGTGACATCATCAGCAGATGATTACCATGAACCTCAATGGTTATCTCAAATCATTCCCAATATCAGAGAAACTATCGAAGCCACTCATCTTCCAAAATGAGATTTGGAGATTTCTCATCAAATTATCGTGGAAAAAATAGATGATGACATAAAAAAGCTCATGTGAAGAGGTTATCTTCCCCTTCCCATCTGTCATCAGTTCATCACAATAAAACTAGCCGAAATTTCATTCAGATCTCGATAAGATATACATAATAATTATCCTCAAATGTGTCAGTGTATTGTGTCGATCTGAAATACGCAGGGAACTATCTGACCAGTCAAATTTTCAAAGTGAGCGATGACGAGACTTTGAAAAAGATGGCACCATCTCTTGAGTCCACGTACCGACGCCATTTTGTACAGTTCAAAATACTTCCACAAGGCTAGTAAGAGCGCCACGGTACCTATGTAGCAAAATGATGTCCGACATGGAAAATTGACTGGCCAATTCACGACAAGACTCTGTGAACGATAGTTCGTCATGTTACACCATTTGTGTGTAGATCACACATTAACAACGGAGTACAAACAACCCACGTGAAATTAAAATCTGAAACAGAAAAAGCTAGCGAAAGCCGAGGACAAGTGTGTGCAAGTGTGTTGACAGTGAGTGACAACGAGATCAAACAAGACGCCACGAAGTTATACCCCACACTACCCCACACAACCCCACATCGCCCCACACTGGTCCATTGTTTTGACGCGTTAAGAAATGGCGGATAATATTTTTATCATGCACTTAGTGCTATTGTTGACATTCAAATTATGTCCAGGTATGATCAATGCAGTCAAATAAATCAAGAATATAAATGTAATCAGCCATGTACTTGCTTGATGTTGATCTTGGGATGCAAATCGAATGTGTTTCATCTAAATACAAGAGAATATTTATATATATA
>JABMBR010004858.1:0-20345 GCA_018881525.1 Meteorus sp. PSUC_FEM 10030008
ATATATAAATATACTCATGAGGATGTAATATGACAACACCAAGGGGTTTGGAATTCACGGAGAAAGTGCGATCGTAAACGATCGGTCCACCTCGAGGTGATACACAGGGTATTTCATTTTATATTCATATCCAAACGCATCTCAAATATGCATTTTCCCACCTTAAAAATCCGTTTGCAGCGTGTCAATCTAATCAAAATGGCCGTAATAAAAATCCCATGATGTGTCCATAGACATGCGGAAAAGGATGATTAATAGTAAAGTCATCACGGGTTTTATTCTTGCGGAAGATAATGTTACTCATCAAGCTCCAAATGACCTAGATAGCATTTTTACATATTTCGGAAACATTTTTTTTACAGTCGTTGCAATAGTCATCGCACCATCCGCATCATTGAAAATATTTTTCTGTATAATCATACGTGTCCTTTTATTTATATCATTGTGTATATTTATGACATAGATGGCATGCTGCAATCGGAATGAGATGACAGTGTACGTCATTGATTATGAATCATGTGGATAATCCAGAATATACGTGGGTAAATTGCCCAAGGCATTTCAGCCCACTCAAATTCTTCGTGCAACATATCGCCACAATTATATACACAACATTTATTTGTGTGTGATTGAATATGTGGGTGATCGTGTGTTACTGTCATACACACGTGACCACACCGGATCCTTACAGTATGTCTATCATGTTGTTCATCTATTGAATACGCTGAATGGTCATCGACACACTCACTATTTTAATGAATTCACCCGACAACACAATCGCTGTATAAGTATTTTCAAAATGAAAACTCCTATCGCATCAAATATTGCGTATCTTTAATATGTATTGAAGTTATAAATGAAATGTCGTGTCATATAACATGAATATATATAAGTAATTTCTTCATATGTCCATTGTCTCGATTGGTGTGGCCGTGGAGCGGAGATACAAGCAGGATTCACGTTGACGCCTTGCAGTTTGTCCTTGACTCCTTTTGAACATTTATAATATTGAGTCAATGAAGAACCCACGAAATACAAATGCCGACTCATTGTTCTCCAATGAATGTTTGTTTGCCTTATATCGTATATAGCTTTGAATTTTTATTATGACGTGATGATTTATATCGTCATTCTGGTTACTATATAAATGTGAATGTATATATATATAAATCAAATAAGTCGTTGTCTCATCCATTTTCGGTGTATGATCAATTTGAATGGGTGGTGATATCAACGGCGCTAAAATATTTCCGCAATCATTTATTATATCTTACGAAATGTAATTTTTATGATAGTATCTAATTTCTATTTTATATTCACCGCACGAATTGTTGGAAAATTTGTTCAAAAATTATTCAACTGTAATTTTTCACATAGATATGGTATATATTAATTTACACAATAGTAATGGGCCAATCTGATCACGTCAAGGTTTGAGAATGTCAAAAAGATGAGGCTTGTATTGGAAGTCCCGCGACAAGAAGCCCGCGAGTGGGAATTGTAGAAAAAAAAATTACAAAAAAAGAGAGAGGAGTGAGAACGGCGTAAAAGCAACACTGGAAGAAATTTTAACGTCTTGAGATGGGATATACGAGCAGATAGACCGGTCAGCAAACGAACCGGGATAGAATATCTCGAAGGACAGGAGGAAGGCAAGACGTAAGTTGTATCCCCCACACATGCTCGCTGAGGATGGTATAAGAGTAGCCAGGATATGGAGGTGTCGCCAGTCACACTAACTTTCGTTGAACGTTACATACGTGTATTTCATAAGGAATCACGTATCAGGTGAGTAAATTCACATCCAGCCTTCTCGCATATTGATCTAGCTGATGTAATTGGAGTACGCGGTGTAATTTTGTGCGTGACCGTCTCTAAATCAAATCCTAGTCCAGTGATATATCTATTTTTTTATGTTTATTTACGTTTGTCATATCAATTTGTTTATGCATATTTTGTGATCTCGAGTGTAATAACTCATACGGCGAGAATTTATCTATTGCGGGAAAATCACGTCCAACCTTCATCACGTAATATACAAGTGTTATGTAGCGTTCACTCACGTTCAAGTTGAAGGTTCCAAGTGTTTATACTATTAGATATCACGTTTATAGCTTATCGTTAGTGCAATCACATAAATCTAACTTGCAAAATGTTTTCGTGATTTTGATTGTTAGATCATGTTGCTGATATGATTGAGAGGATTGTCAGTGTGACAAGGTTTGCAACAAGAATGAACACGCGGCATTTCCATGTTTTTTTTCCGATTTTATTGAGATTTGTGCAATGGAGAAGATGTATGCACTGTTTGATTGGTGGTGTTGAAGAATCGCGACAGTATCATGAGAAATTCAAATGAAATATCTATGTGAAAAGCATGTCAAACATATTTGTTTACAGACTCACTATGCATGAGTGACGTTTTTACGTATATTTGTAAAGATATTTAACAAGTTTGGATTTGTATTCATTATTGCACTCGTTCATATTTGCGCATAGTGCTGGCATGTACTATTTGACATCAGTTTACTCTTTTCTAAATAGATGCAGCATCATAGATCTTTTTCTGTTATGCATATGAAAGCCCTTGATCTTCATTGCAAAATATCAGAGAGTATTTAGACTTTTATCCACATCGTTATGATAGAGGAAGGTGACATGATCCAACTAAATAACATAATAATATAAGTTGTGAGTGAAATTCGAGATTTATCATTGAAATGCTTAGAAACAAGATCTTCGGAAAATTTTGGAAACTTGACGATTCTGTCAATGGAAAATGAGTAGAATGAAATGTGTGAGTTCGGACCTAAATTACATCAGAAAGTTTTACTAGCGAATGTGAGAAACTAGTGAAAATTTGGTGTGGAAATTTCATTCATGCAGAAACATAAAAGTCGGGATCGGGTCCTTTGAGAATGTCACTCTTGGCTGATCTCGTGTAAGAAAATGACAATCCAATCTCAAATGATGTAATATCGTTTTTCTTTTGGGAAGAAACTAATATTGGACATATAAAATACCATGAATTTTAGTATCATCATGCGATGAAATGGTTGATCAATGTTAATTAAAAAAAAAAAAAGATATTGACCTCGCTGAAACAATGGCCGCATAAATTCACAAATGTCGTAGCTAAAGAAAGGTAAATGGAATAATACGTTCACGAGTGTTCTCACCACAGATTCGAAAAAAAAAACTTGTTTTGTGGCATGAAAAGCCATTAAAATTCTAGCATATGTTTAGGAATTCAGAGTTTTGTATACGCAGAGAATGTTGTCGATACCCGGAGCTATAACGGATACATATTTTGTTGCTCATGTTTTTCCCATCGTCAGCAGACGGTTTTAATTATTTATGCGAACTACTCTTCCTCGACAACAAACTTGACTGAGTCGCTCAACCTGCTCCAAATAAAGTGGCATATCTTCATAAATTTTCGAAATCTCTCTCCGGGATCTCGTCGGCATGTTGATGCAAAAATAACCTTTTGAAATATACGAATGAAACAATCATTCCTTTCCCGTTTCAATACAACTGTGATTCTTCGAGATGGATCTCCAATGTCATCAATAACCATTTCATACACGATATTATTATTCTCCTTTGGTTATTCTCAGATTCATTTTTATCTCGTTCACTCTATCGAAGGTGCTGAAAAATGCGACAGACGAATATGTTGCTGGTTTGTGCAGCGATATTGGTAGCTTATGGACATGCCAGTCCGTACTCGAGAATACCCGATCAATCATCGGATATTTACAACCAGTATAGTAATAAAACTTTTGGAGCGAATGATGCAACGGGTGTAGCATCGGCGCATGCATCAGCGAATGGCGGTGCTTATAGTGGTAGTTATGCCTCAGCTTCAAGTTCATCTTCATCATTTGCTACCAACAACGTGAATGTCCATCCTGGATATGTCTCATCTGGTGGAGTCAAGACCCCATCGGGGAATACAGGAAGTCTACAGATTCAGCAGTCGGCACAATCCGAGCAATCTGGACGTACTGATCAGAATTATTGGTGGATGAATTCTAACAGTCCATTCAACACTGATGAACAGCCAACAAGTGGTTGTACGTCCAATCAATGCAGTGGTGGTAGCAGTGCGAATGTTAATATGAACAAGGGCAATACTAATAACGAGGGCCATATCAGCAGTAATCATCAGAGTAATGTTCACTTTCAAGGCAATCCGTTCTTAGAGGGCAATGTGGATGCTGGTTCGCCGCACTCTAAAAACCAACATGATATTTCGAAGAATCCTTTTTTCACTGGCAGTGCGTCACCAGACGCCAGTTCATCAGCATCTGCGTCTGCGAATGCTAATTCGCCTACAAATCAATTCCAACAAAATTATAACACCAATTTTGATCAAGTTGGACAGGTATTTTTTGCATTATATTTCCTCTCATACTCGCCATATGATTCCATGATTGTCATTAGTATGATCAGACACCTCGTTTTGACTATTATCAGAATGTCGAACGAGAACATGATAACGGCTATTTCGGTGAATCCACTAATCAAGGAAATGTTGTTGGTGGATTGAGTGTAAGTTGCAGCGGCGTTGGAAAAATTTGCGTTGCCAAACATCTTTGCCATAACGGCTATGTCAGCGGCAGTGTTCAAGGACTCACACAGATTAAATCTGATGTAAGTTTATTCAAATTATTAGAAAATATTTTTTTCACTTGTTTTTTTTCAGTCCAATTTACATTAAATGTACTGAATGTATCGAAAGTTGCGTAAGATATTATGGTCATTATTCGAAGACATATAATTACGTACAGCCAGCGTAATTATTATTTGTGTAGGCAATAAATTCGCTAGCGGAAACCCCAATCAGTGATTCAAAAGTGCCTTTGAATTTCTCGTATATACATTTCTTAATCCAATGTCAAGAATGTTTCTCTCATCTCGACGTGATAATTTGCGCTCACTTCATCCTGCATCGTTTATAGCTCTCTCGAGTTTCTTGCGCATCCGGGTTCCAAACTTATTAACTATTAGATCATCATTTCGTAATATAACTGATGTATTACTCAATCATCAATTTTCGGTGTACAATGAACGCGTCCAGCTAACTTTCACATATTTAGCTGAAAAAAACAACAAAGGTAACAACAGTAAATAAAACAACACCATAGAGATAAAATTTCACAGCATGTTGGTAATTTTTGTGATGATGATTGCACGCACAGCTATGGTAAAGACATCTTTGAATCTTCCAACACTGGAGAAACAAAAAACGCTCATAAGTGTCTAATGTTTTTATTGTGGAGTTATAATGAGATCAGTGGATGGTTGTCCTGGTAAATTATAGACAACATAATCTTGCTTCTCTATTTACGTAAAATTTTGATAGATAGGCGAAAGTGATGTTACCTCACAGACTCTCTGATCTCAGTGCCATGTCCATTCAGACATAAAAAAGATCGTAACACCCGCGCAATAGTGAAAATGACCAATAATTATTTTGTAAATGTATACATAACTAGTCTTAACAGGCGCCATAATCGATCATTGACTATAGTTATGAAATAATGTTGACATAAGAGATTATCCAAGTATAATTCTCCATACCAACTATGAAATTAATTCGTTGAATACGTAATATTTTTGTTTACATTTCAATAAGAAAGTAGAACATTTATTAACATTCGTATGAAGCGCATTCATCTACTCGTATCAATACAATTCAATGTAAACGCTAATTTATTCATGAATTTAGCCATGACATGAATCTATCTCATACTCCATATTTTTTTGTTTTTAAATAATTCGCATGTACGATGACGCATCGCAAAAAATGCTAATCGTATTTTATATATTTCAATACGTACGTAAATATGTATAGATATGTTACATTATTGAGCATCATGAAATTGATGCTCCTAGAATTCAAATTTATTTGGCAATACCCAAAAAAAAATCAAATTTTTTGTCATTTTTGATCATATATTTCTTTCTCAATCCAGCGGGCAGTTCGGTTTCGCAGGTGCATATCGTCTATATACACAACCGGCTTTTAATTCTTTTCAATTTCACAACCAGTTGAATTAAATTACACTTGTGCCCGAATTTTAAGCGGATCGATTTATACCGGCATCGATGAATTTCTCTCCCAGATGCAACATCACCCAAACAGACTTCAATCGTATAACAAGTACTTTCTTTTTGCCTGCTAATAAGAATCACGCGCCTTTTCTTTCTTGTTGCGCCGGATCAGTTCGTTCGATCCTACAGGGAAATTTCGTTATTCAATATGATACGGAAATTCCTAATTTTATCAATGGCCTTATAGTTATTTGGAAAAATAGAAAATGAGTATCGTGGTGAGAAATACTAGATGTTGTAGTAAAGTGATGTATCCTCATTGGTATCTAATGATACTGACAACTTCCATTTATTCTTTCGAATGAAAAAGCGATATGATTGAATATGTCTATATATGAACCGTATTTCAGGATCAACAATGTGACATTGGAACCGAAGTATGTTGTGCTTTGAATAACGGTGCATTCTCTCCAGCCGATGATCAAGCGACTGCCGGCACTTACGTGACTGCATCACAATCAGATAATCAAGTGTACATAAATACTGCTACGTCAAGTCCAATTAACGGTGGAATTTTTGGCCAATCAAATAACCGTCAACATGGAATTGATTTGAATCCCAGTGATCAACAGAATGTTGATTTCGGCGACAGTTCAAATGGATATTTGCCACCTATTGGCAGCGCACCATCGAGCAATGTGCCAGCATTCTCCAAGCCACCACAACCTGAAGGTCATCATTGCAACATCTAATAAATATGTATTCAATTTATACATTCGAAAAATATATTTGAATAATCGTAAATTTTATGTTGGTAATTTCAGGTGAGCCAGACAATATTCCATCATCGTCGGGACCTGCACCAACTCACGTACAACTTGGTTGTGCTGCGGCTTTGATATGCGTCGAAGAACAATATTGCGGAATGGACGGGATGATTAGTCCGACGTCTCTCACACTTTCAAGTCAACAACTCATCATGCGTGTACCACTCAGTGTAAGTATACATCAAACATTATGTCCTATTGCTTTTTGTTAGTGTTTATGTATTCTTCTTTTTTCAAACACACTTTCTCTTTCCACTTGTCTATTGCAATAATAACGAGGAGCATAAAAGTTCTACATAATTCGTGGAAATTGGAATAAAAATCGAAATATAAGCCGTTAGTGAAACTGAAACCATGCGTCCATAAGCATATCCAATTAATAGCTCAATAATTTCCCTGCTTGTATCCTTTTTGATTCTCCCCTCATCATTGCCTTGTCTCTCATCACATTGGAATTGTCCGAACACTTATTACTTTTGTTCAATGAAGAAATTTATCACATAAAAAAAACCTGAATAAGAATGGTGATCCATTTATTTACTCATTTCTCTCTAGGACTGCAAAAATCCTGATAATGGAGTTATCGGAAAATGCTGCCGTGATCCGAATTACGTTGACCCTTGGCCAACTGGTAATTTGCCAGCTAATTACACAGGTGGTTTTGATGAGCAAGGATTTCCCACTTTCCTCAATATTCAAAGGACACGTCCCTCAAAAAAGCCTGCTGCAACACCTGTGAAGGGTGGATATTCTCCTGTCAAGAATATTCCACAATATACTACGGCCGCACCACCACCTCAACGAGTTGGATATTCTTCAACATACTCACCTCAAACGTCCTCTACTTCACTATCAGCAAAACAATTTGAATTTTCCCCGACATACTCAACACCGTCTTCTGCTACTCCACGACCAATTCAACGAGTAGACTATTCACCAACATACTCAACGCAATCTTCGACCTCTCCACGTCCAATTGAACGATTTGAATATTCTCCAACATATTCAACCCAATCCTCTACCTCTCCACGTCCAGTTGAACGATTTGAATATTCTCCAACATCCACACCGAGATTTTCGTTTACTCAACCGCCACCACCGAAATTTGGATTCTCCCCACCGACTGGATTCCCATCGCAATTCGCCGATTTGCCTAACCAAATTGGCCAAGGTTTTGTGAATATCCTGGGTGGTAAACCATTCCAAACTCCCGTTGTAGCGTCAGGTTCGGGTGTTAAGGAGGAGGTTTCAACTGTAAACATCCCCACGAGTACAAAACGACCGTTCCCCATTTTATCTAATTTTCCGAACTTCCCCGGTCCATTCAACAAAAACAAATTTGATGAATCATCCAGTAACACAAATCCAATCGTGATTGCACCTCATGCAGTTGGATATCAATGTGGTGTTAAAAATTCAGTAAGTTTAGTTTGTTCGTATTGATTTAAATAGTTAATTCCCAAACGGGAGTGATATGTGATTACCACACGACATTGCTACTCTGTGATTGGAGGGTCGAATAAAGTCTAACAATTCAATTCGATATCATTTAGCTTTACTCAAAGTGAACAAGGGTAGAAGGAAACGGAAGAGTTGGAGTGATTTTATTGAGAGTAAATATGCATCAAGACATGTAGAGAGTAAAGAGTCTGTGTTCAATGTTTATCCGGAGAAGGATTATGAATGACTCTCATTTTGAATATAACCATCGTAACAGTGCTAAAGATCGATGAAATCTTATTGATGAGAAAAGTTAAATATTGTTATTTCTACATCCATCGACAATCGGACCAATACGTTTTCTGATGCGATAGACATTGACATTGCTGCATCTATTTGATGTGATTCGACATAAGAAACAACTACAGTTCCATTATCAAAATGATTGTACATGTGTTCACTGATTTGAAAATGATTCGAAATTGATAGAGTGAAAAGTTCAATTCACCTCATCATGGAAAATAAAATGTGATTGGTACATGTAAATGAGCCTCGACATTTTAGTTGATTATGGGAAAATTCAAGTCTTCCGAGTTGATTTTCTTGCGTGTAATCTAGTTCTGTTCACTTTGTCCTAAGGTCCAACGACCGAGTGACTTGGATGATGTTGAAGTAGGTTTCGGTGAAATTCCTTGGGAAGCGATGATCCTGTCGAATCGCGAGAAAAAATTACTTTGTTCAGGCGCAATCATAGCGCCGAATGCCGTTATCACTGCTGCTCGTTGTGTACATGGGTGAGTTAATATACATAATATCCCATCTTGTATGTCCAATGAGGTTCCCCCTTCTCATCTCTTCCAATTCTAAACCAGATTCGATCCATCTGATATATCAATCAAAGCCGGCGAATGGAAATTGGGCTATGAGTTGAAATTTGAAGAACCATTGCCCTTCGAAATTGTCCAGGTATCCAACATTCTAGTGCATCCGGGATATCAACTCAATTATCCATCTCATGATATTGCGATACTTATGTTGAATCATTCGGTGAAATTTGATCATCATGTTGGTACGATATGCATCAGAGATCAAATCGAACAATCATATGCATTAGTTGGAAAAAAATGTATCTCAACAGGATGGGGAAAACATGTACTTCAATGTAAGTTACTATTCATTCAACGTGATGAACTATGAAAGCGCCCCTCTAATTATTCAGTTTAATGGAATTTTTTTCGTCTTTTTATAGCACACTTAGCAGGTGCGATTATGCATTCAATTGACGTGGACATCATTGATCAAGACGTATGCCAACAACGTTTATCTGAAGCTGAATCACAAATTGAAGTCGATGATAGTTTAGTTTGCACAAAAGCACACAAACAGCAAAATAATATGTGTCAAGTTGATCTGGGTGGACCGTTGGCTTGTGATCGAGGTGATGGTATATATGAAATTATCGGTGTCTATAATCAAGACACAGGATGTCTACCTACAAATCAAGTAGCCACATTCGCAATCATAGACGATTCATGGGTTAAGCACGTTTTGTCTAATCCACCTGCGATCGCAGTAGATTTGTATGCACCAGCTGAAACATCATCGAGGAATATACCTCATGCTCACAGTAGAAAAGATGAACGATGTGAATGTCAAAACAGTAATTTATCTCCTGCTGAGAATCAATATTTACCCCCCGTGTAAGAGAAAGGGCTGACTGATTTTAGACACATTCATGATTGCATTGCAATCGGTGGTGTGTTACTACTTAATTAATTGTAATGTAGATACAATATATACATCATCATAGTAACTATCATACGCTCTAATTTTACTTAGATTCGTCTGCAGGGAAAAAATTGTGATGAGGAGGTGATTAAGGATTATTTTCGTTCAAAGTTTTGAATTGATCACTGCTGTATATTTACTGCGAGAATCGTAATGATAGGATTTTGTATTGTGAATTTTTTCTGGGCTTACAAATTCATGTCTTTTGCGATGTTCATTTGGAAAGTATTAAGAGAGTGAATCCAATCTATTCACTTCAAGGGTTAAAATTTTGGTTCTAGTAATTTTAGTTGTAGTATTTATATAATTGTTGCTTAAAAACCTAACAGTGTCGATATATAGAGTGTATGATCGTTCTGTCTTGTAGCTGATGCTCTATACCTATAGATAACTCCCCTGGTTTTCAGATAAAACGAGTGATGATCTGAAAAAATTAAATCTAATGTGATGTTCCATGTGTCAATTTATTCTTGAGTCTTGTTCATGAAATAGATATGAATATTAGCATGACTGGGATCAAGTTAGATCGTTTTTGATAGATCATGGGTATCGTCCCGACATTGCGAACTAGGAGTATAGTATCATCTAATACATTCGCACTGTTCATTTTTGTTATCGAATATGTTACGATATTCTTAATAAAATCACATTTAAACAATTGGATGTACCAGCGCAATGCGAATTTCAAAAAGGACGAAAAAGTAATCATTGAACAATAACCATCAAAGCTGATGTTGTTTTCTACTTATAGATAAATACGAAGTTTATAATGAATTTTCAATTTTTCGTGGTCCCTCAATAATTTTTTAATGTTATAATTCATCAGTATGTTTATTATGACGGTGACAGTAACGACGATGCAAATTTTTGGATGATGTCCGTAGAGATAGATATTTAATTCATAATTATGTATAATTGTTTACATATATAAAATAACGTTTACCAAGAATGAAATTTTTCACCATATAATATGGAAGCGAATTTTGAATTATGTTTACAGAAGACCCTGACGTTTTAAATCTTCATATGTTTTACGATTGACAACATTGCCAAGCGAGTCTTCAAATTCTTCTTCTTGTTCTGGTTGCCACCGTTCAGCCTGTTTTTGAGTTTTTAGTTTCTCCCATAAAGCAAGTGCGTCCTCAATTTGCGTTACGTTAGCGAAGTGTGCTGTGTTCGGAATGCCTAAACAACGCATACCGTGTGCATGGCGCCATTCTGCGAAATGTCTTTGGAATGCTTTCGGTCCTTTGTATGTAAAATTCCCACAAATTTCACAATTATAACTGATATTCAAGCCGTGTAGTTTGTATAACCAGTACGGTATAGGTTTCCCATCCCATCCGAGAGGTAAATTTTTCGGATTGTACGGCACTTCATTGTCGTCTTCTTCTTCGGATTCACTTGCACTTGCTTCCGCATCTGAATCACCGCGTTCACCTTCGGTTCTCGCTTGCTTCCGTTGAACATTTTCTTTCGTCGCCACTCGTTGACTAGATACTAGTTCTGCTAATCGATACACGATTGCTTCTAAACTTGCAATCTCTTTTTGTTTCACCATATCTTTTCCCTTCCCAGCTTTTTTATTTTTGTTCTTCGCTAATAAGTTGGGATCAAGTGATGCTTCACCTTTCGTGCTGAAAAGTCTTTGTGCACGTTCTTCAAGAGTTCCACCACACTTTAACCCTAATGCCATTAATGCTGATTTCAATCTATCGAGTCCGAGTGAAGCTAATTCTTCCCACGATGAAAATGCTGAGAGTTCCAAATGCGCACCAACATGAGTCAAAGCACTGCCTGTTTCTTTTGGCCAACCCGGAAATGTACTGTTTTCCCAGTGTGATTCGAACTCCGTTTGAACTTCTTGCATTTCATTATTCATGTGATGGAGCGGTCTGACTCGTGTTAGGTAATCAGTGAGATAGGTGAGAAGAGCTTCGACATATCGACGATATTCAGCATTCTTTCTTTCTCGCGGAATATCGAATAAATGATCGAATGTCGATAAATATGTGATGTAATCAATTTTTTCAATTCCTTTCAGATTCACATATTTCTCATAGCATTCATGTAGATCCAAGTATTTTCCGTACCCTTCCTCATCAGTGAATTCTACCAAGTTGGCTAATTCTTCTGTTGGATTTTCACGCATTTTCGCCAATTCTTCAAATTCTACTGAGAGGGGTACACTTATTTCATTAGGATGGCGGCGATAGAATTCTTTGATGGACTTGAGACGTGAATAGAACTCAGAGAATTCATTAGGACCGGACAATGCTTGAATCTGAAACGGATGCAAACAGTTATTTTGGTTGACTAATCATATTTGGAACATCGTCAGTTTGTTCATTCATGACACTTTAACAATGATCCGAATTCAATATTGAAATCCAGTACATATACGATGGTTTAATATCAACAAATATACGAGACCCGAATGATTTTACCATTATAATACCGCGTATTCAGACGGAGAATATGTAAAATTCAATTGTATGAACTATAAAATTAAATGGTTTTCCCATAAGAATATGAATTTCCGATTTGATACATTTGAAACCGGCATCAGGAATGTTTGATGAGTGAAAATGTCATAATCATAATTTTCAATCAGTCGCGTCGATAATATTTCATGGTTGAAGTAGGAACATCAAACATCAGATTACCTCCTCTTTTCTTTGACCATCCTTGTCTTCATATAATTCTAACAACTTCCGAGTACTATCCATATATTGGTCAAGTAACATTTTCAAGCGATGTTCAGAATTAATATTTTCTCTGTGTCCAGGTTTTTTGTGTAATACTTCTTTCACCATTGCATCCATCAAACGTTCCCGTTCTTCATGATAGCGACGTTGCTGCTCTAATATTGTCTCCATAATGGTTGAATAAAGGTTTTTATATTATTAAACTATTCCGTGTATCACGGAAGATTCTTAACTTGTTTCCTCAACTTTACAACTATGACGACACTACTTCACATGTATATCACAAATGCTCAATTAGGTGACCTAGACGATATGGCCGCATGTGTTGTGATCTTGTGATCTGTGCTGCCAGATGTGGCGTAAGAAGTACTCCCTCTTCTTGGCCAAACCAATGGAAAGACCATTGTGAAGCTCGAGAGAAGGAAGTATTTTTTGCGCCACATCTCGTAGGTCAAGTTATGATTGGATGCGAATGTGTATATAAATATATGCACTGCATGCCATTCGGGCGGATTTCCATTGAGTGGTAACAGAAAATGCCGGAACAGAAACAGACAGCGTCACCACGAAGTACAGATGCATCGGTACGCCTTGAATACTTGCGCAGCAAGTGGCAGACAATAGAACTATAATCTGGGTCCATTATCGTGGGCGTAAAATAGTAGGAAAAAGCCTATTCCGTTCGGACTACTTGTATCTATACTTCGTGAGCGTCACTATGAATAACTATAAATGATGGTGATAGCACTGCCGTTCCATGAGGACGCGCGAATTTCGAAAGTGGATAATCATACAAAAGAGTGTGGCTCGTGATTTTGTGATCCTAGGGGTCACTTCTTTCAGTCCAAAGCTCTTGGTTTTGTGATTGGATATTTCCTGCATTATCCTTTCTCAAAAGGTTATAAACTAGACACAGAGGCGGCAGCAGAAGCATATATTCCCGCCAATAGTGAAACGAACGTAAATAATGCCTGTAACATTAATAAATAAAAACAGTTTTATTTTATCGGACCATCACATAACTAAGTTAGAGAATCAATCACAAAGATCATCGCCATGTAAGCGGAATAAGGTCAAACATGATGTTCCAAAACTAAAATGTGATCATTCTAACCTATATAATCTCCAAGACAAATTAATACAATCTGAATCAGTTGATGAAAAAATTCAGGAAACTCCACAAAAAAACTATAAAAGGCTACGATTAAGAAGTTCGAGCAAGAGTACATCTATCACGAGTTCACCTGAAATCAAATTTGGTAAACAATCTGAATACGTATGTAGAAACATGTGATATTGATTATACAATCCTATTCCAGTATCGCCCGTCAAATACGAACTATCTCAGAAGAATAATACGACAATAATTTTGCGAAAGAAAAAAATGGACCGGAAATTGAGATCAAGACCGCGAAAGTGTAATGAACAAGACATTGCTAATATCCTAAATTCTGATGATGAGGACATATTTGATGGCGTGAAGAAACATCCTGACACGGATGATGGTTCACCAATTAGTGAAGGGAAAAACGGTAAAGGAAATTTACGTATGAAATTACGGCGATCTACTGAACAAAGCAATTACAAAGTAATTGATGATAGTATGCACACAAGACGTGATTCTTTACGACGACAAATCACCACTCCAATCAGGTATAGACATGAAGATATTGAAGTTCCCACACGTCCATTAGGAGCAACAGCCATAAAGACTAATTTATTTAAGGGAGAAAACGATGGTGATCTGCATTCTCCTCGAAAAATCATGAAGACTAGATGTAAAATTGAGAAAAAAAGTGGAAGGGATAGTAATAATGTAAATCAATCACGAGCACAATCTGACGAGAATGTTTTGAAATCTATTGGCACATCACCATGTCGGAGGATAACGAGAAGAACCGCTCGGTTAGCGATTATTGATGACGAAAAGAACGGTGTAGGTGAATGCAGTGAGATGAACAAAGAAAATGAAACAGATGATAGTTATCATTCCGATGAGTCTGGAAAAATGAACACACCCAGTAATAAACTTAAATCGACATCTAAACAGAAAATGACACCGCAAACTAGAGAGCGATCAGTAAGTTATGCCGATACTCCGAGATCACGGAGAACACCACGAAAAACTGTGAATTACACACATTCGCCCGAATATGTTTCGCCTGGATCCATGTCACCAATAATTGAAGAGCCTATGACACCAAAACGTAGGATACCGGTGACAAAGAATCAAACACCATCAATTAAAATTGGTTCCTTGACACCATCAATGCGTGTACGGAAAGCTATTGTAGAGAAACCGAAAACAGTTCTCGAGACTGCAAGAGCACAGCTGCATGTAAGTGCAGTGCCGAAATCTTTGCCATGTCGTGAGAAAGAATTTAATGATGTATTCATGTTTTTGGAACGAAAATTGATGGACAGGAGTGGAGGTTGCATGTACATCAGCGGTGTTCCTGGCACCGGAAAAACTGCAACAGTGAATGAAGCAATTCGCTGTTTAAAGAAGTTGGTGACGAAAGGTTCTCTTCACGATTTCAATTTGATCGAAATTAATGGGATGAAACTGTCGGAACCACGTCAAGCATATGTACAAATATTGAAACAATTAACAGGCGAAAAAGCTACATGGGAAGTCGCACGTACGACTATTGAGAAAAAATTGACAAACCGCAATGACCACAAATCGATGATACTTTTATTGATTGATGAACTTGATGTTTTATGCAATAAACGACAAGATGTTGTCTACAATCTCTTGGATTGGCCATCGCAATCATCTGCAAAATTGGTTGTCATCACGATTGCAAACACTATGGATCTTCCTGAAAGAGTTTTGATGAGTCGTGTCACGTCCCGATTGGGTTTGACTCGTTTAACATTCCAGCCATATAACTATAAACAGTTACAAGAAATTGTTATAACAAGATTAAATGAGTCAGATGCATTCAGAAGTGATGCCATACAATTAGTTGCACGTAAAGTCGCCGCAGTGTCAGGTGATGCTAGAAGAGCTCTGGATATTTGTCGACGTGCAACGGAAATTGCTGAGTTAGACCAATCGAAAATTGTGTCAATGCAGCACGTGAATGAAGCGCTTACGGAGATGATTGCAAGCCCCAAAGTTCGTGCAATAATGCATTGCTCAGAAATGGAAAAAGTATTCCTTCAAGCAGTTTGCGCAGAAATTAGACGAACCGGGGTAGAAGAAACGGTTTTTAATTGTGTGCATAAACAGATGGAAGCTCTGTGCTCATTCGAAGGTAGGTACTACGAGTATCATTGAATCTATTTCTTATTCATGTCATTACTAATCATTCTTGGTATCTTTATAGGTGTAAAAACTCCAAATATTACGGAAAGTTTGGATATCTGTTCACGCCTTTGTGTGTATCGACTCATTCTCTGTGATGATGCGCGAAAGGATATACAAGCACGGATAATACTGAATGTGTCGGCTGATGATGTACATTATGCGTTGAACAGTGTCATATCGTGATTTGCATTGTAAATTCTATCCTGGCGATAGGGCAATAACAGAATTCTGTCATCTCGTCGTTTCCCTTTGTTATCAAATTCAACGTGGTCCGAAATCAAAAACTCCTGTAATATGGATTTCAAATTTAGCTGACTGCGAATATTAAGTGTCGCATAGTTCTCATTTCCGCCTTATTTTCAATTTTGTTCTAAACTTACATATATCTTGTCGGATAAGTTGAAATATCGTCATAATACATCCTTAAATAATCATCGGAATAACTATGTGTGCTTCCGACACTTCGAAGCATGTGATTTACTGCGTTACATACATCATGACACTCTAATTCTCGGTATATTGTTATCCGTATCCAATGCTCAGTAATTTGAATGATTTAAAGATATAATTATTGAATCGAAATGAAGGATGTACTTCTGCACTCCATTCATCAGTGGTTATAATAATAAAGAACTTGAAATAAGTGGATGGAGCATTTCCAAAAAAGTTGCTTTTTTTGAAACATTATAGACCCCTTGGACTTCTATAGCACGGTAGTAATGACATGATTCTCGATATTTACATTAACTGATTATCATTTATCGGACTATCCTAGAACAAATGTTAATTCTGATCAGCTAATATAACGGTTGACATTTTGAACATTGAAATAATTGTAGCGCATTTATCATACTCTGTCGAACATATTTCTCACTATAAGTTGTTCGAGCTTACACACATGGACGGATGTATAGAGCCAATTGCGCCGCAAGGTCGTACACTAATTGGAAACAAATTTAGCTGAATCTATTTCGAGTCATACATTACGATTCTCTTCTGCCAATATAGCGAGTATTTGTAAAGTTCGTTCACACGTGAATAACATCGTGAAATAAGAAAAAATGATAGAAGATGAATTCGAGAATGATATATCCCAATTGTACAATGAAGGAAAGTGGGAGGAAATTATTTCTTCGTGCAAAGAAAAAGACAAATATAAAGCACGAAGATTACTTTGGGTGTGGCCAACGATATCGGATCTGGATTGGATAAAACGGATTATCATTGACTTCAATTTAGATGGAATTGTGAGTATTGGTTGTGGTACTGGTCTTCTAGAATGGATTATTCAACAACATTCAAGTGAGTATTTCTTGCACTATAGAACATAATTGGAAGAGAGACATACATGATTCCGGTCTGAGGTAATATGAGATATTGAGGAAGGATTATTTTCTTCAAGAATGCAGTGTAATCGGAGTGGAGGTGGACCAACCTTGGTGGAAGAGTCGATATTCACCGAAGCTCTACCTGGATAATGTAATATTTTCTGATGAAACAGATACTCTGGTGAAAATCTCGCATACGTATGGTATTATGTTCTGTTATTTCAATAATGGCAAAGCATTCGAGAACTACTCTAATGATTGTCATCAGAGAACTCTCCTAATTATTGGACCGATCAAAGGACAAAATCGTTGCACCGATCCTTCACCTCTTGATATAGAAAAATTGAACGATTTAGGATGGCAATTGAATAAACTGAGGTATTTAGATAATAGCAAAGATTGTATCGCTGTTTATACGAAATCTTAATTTTTCTTAATAAATGGGATATGACAAAGAGATGAATGACAACATGAATCAATCGATGGTCATTCATTTAATCATATAATATATCATTTGAACTGCTAATCACCAGTTCGATCGACTGACGATAATAAAATCCAATCACTTTTGTAAAAACTCACGTTGATGGAGGCGAGATGTCGCTATTTACATTAAATATATCTATGATAGAATAAAAGTCGCATTTGCTCTCAGACTCGGTCCAATTATATTTGAAAAGAGATATGCACAGTTGAAGTTCAATGTACATAGGAACGACAAAAAATTCGACAAATAACAATTTGGACTTTCTGTACATTGTTATTTCAGTGAAGTGAATCGCAGTAGAGTATGTCTCGGGGCACTGTTTACGAATCATTAGGTGAACAGTGAGATTAACTGCACTATACAAAGCTGATACCACATGACTTCGTTCTTATGCAATTGAAGACGATCATGATTATTCCGTCATACTCTGTGATGATAATTCCTTTCTCTTCTACGATTGTTTTTTTTCCAGTGAACCACTCCAAAGGCCAA
Source organism: Meteorus sp. PSUC_FEM 10030008 (assembly GCA_018881525.1). NCBI lineage: Eukaryota > Metazoa > Arthropoda > Insecta > Hymenoptera > Braconidae > Meteorus > Meteorus sp. PSUC_FEM 10030008. The sequence continues at coordinate 18,450 of JABMBR010004858.1, forward strand.
ATTTCCAATATTCAATTTTTTTTCAAATTCACTCAATATTCAATTTTCTTTAGAGGTGATTTCTCGATAGGATAGAAGGTGGTAACTATATCTATCCGGTCGATAATATCAATCGAACTATATCCAACATAATTGAAGTATTTTTAGATTTTTCTTTATTTCAATGAAAACTATTCTGGATATAAAATTGTCCTGTCTCAGTTAGATTGGTTGCATAATATGGAATTGGAGAGATGAAAAACAGACGAATCATCCATTCGGATTATGCACACTAGATTCATGCTAATCATGCATTTCATGTTAAGAGTTAACGAAGAATGTAATGAAGATCCAGCAATAATTCCATAAAGTTCTTCTTGGATAGGTGTCTGATTGAATCGCAAGTTGCACAGTGTCAATAATTCTTATTCATCTTGACAGTTGTTCGATTTTAATAATGATGCTCATTGAGTTATCGGGCGTGCTAAAGAAAAGTATTAAGTCATCCACAGATGACTGATGAAAAAAAAAATGTAGCAGACAATGAATACACCAAGTTCCCAAGCATAACTTCCTATAATTTGGTGGTGAGCAATCCCGAATCCCAGTGGATCGGATGAGACTCCGTGGTCTTGAATAATAACAACCCCTACGGTTCACACGAGCACTAATCCTGTTGCGCGGATCATCCCCGCAAGTTTAATTTGTGACACGTTCTTCAGTTATGGTGGTCGATCCAGTGTCGGTAATACAGAGCCCAATCTCATTTATTGATCGCTCTGATAAACTTATGCATAAAACCATTTATTCATACATGATATTTATGTTGGATTTCCGATCGCGTAGATAATTTGTATCGCTCGGTTACAATATTTACATATGCATAATGTCATTTATCGTATTTCAAATAGGAGGGATACTAAGATGTCCCACAGGACTTTGTTCGTATACAAATCGCATTAGAATGGCCATATATGTGGTTGTATGCATCATATATAGACATAGACTGTTGGTTTCACCCTCGACTCACGATTTGATATGCGACGACTAATCAACTTAACAATCCTGAATGACAGATGGTGATGGTAGTATTGTTATCGCATATTCTAAACAATGTTATTTAGTCATATCGTGTAAAAATATATATTTAATTCAATATTATACGTTTAGCGGTTTTTCTAGTATTTCCAATGGCTTTTCATGTAGAATGTGAATGAGATAAGTTGCATCGCTATTGGCTAGTTGTCTGGACTTTTGCAATGGAATATCACTGCAAATGCGACAATCAAACCACGTTACGAGTGCGCAGTTGAATTCGTCATTTAATGCAATGTTAATACGCAGTTTTCACAGTTATGAATCAAACTTTTCCCTGAATCCGATGACCTACTTACCGAACTAAAGTCCCATGCTGCTCTGACTGTCGGTGCGTATGAAATATTAATTCATCTCCTTAATAAGTTCCAGCTTTGGTGAAATGCAACGTGTTCAATCCAAAAATAATTTCAGTTGTGAACAGTTGCTTTAATTACGACTTGCATTAGAAATTTTGATAAAATGATGGGTATTATTATGTCGAGTTATACAAGGTGATAGTTGAGATTGATCGTCGATAAATTGAAAGTAATGAGAATACACGCTATCTAAATATAATTTATCTAGGTATTTTTCCTACTAGTGTCGTGAGCAAAGCTTATCTATTCATCTAGTGGTACAAAACAGGTCTATTATATGGGAAAGAAATTTTTTCCGACGCAAACACATCAATTAGTGAGGCGGAAAGCCAGAACGATAATCATTTTGTTGCCGTGTCAAGCACATCATTAATAAAGTGATACCTAATTATTTTCCTCATGAAACTACTCGATAAGATTCCATTTTCGATAAAAAACACTATAGAAAAAATATATATACATA